>CAMPDV010005321.1:0-14145 GCA_946699065.1 Loxodes magnus
CAGGTACCTGTCTTGACGTCCCATAGTCTCACCGTATAATCATGACTTCCCGATACGATGAACTCTGAATCACTGGATATAGCCACAGCATATACATAACTAGTGTGACCACTCATGGTCTTACAGGTACCTGTCTTGACGTCCCATAGTCTCACCGTATAATCATAACTTCCCGATACGATGAACTCTGAATCACTGGATATAGCCACAGCTTATACACAACTAGTGTGACCACTCATGGTCTTACAGGTACCTGTCTTGACGTTCCATAGTCTCACCGTATAATCATAACTTCCCGATACGATGAACTCTGAATCACTGGATATAGCCACAGCTTATACACAACTAGTGTGACCACTCATGGTCTTACAGGTACCTGTCTTGACGTTCCATAGTCTCACCGTATAATCATAACTTCCCGATACGATGAACTCTGAATCACTGGATATAGCCACAGCATATACACAACTAGTGTGACCACTCATGGTCTTACAGGTACCTGTCTTGACGTCCCATAGTCTCACCGTATAATCATAACTTCCCGATACGATGAACTCTAAATCACTGGATATAGCCACAGCTTATACACAACTAGTGTGACCACTCATGGTCTTACAGGTACCTGTCTTGACGTCCCATAGTCTCACCGTATAATCATTACTTCCCGATACGATGAACTCTGAATCACTGGATATAGCCACAGCTTATACACAACTAGTGTGACCACTCATGGTCTTACAGGTACCTGTCTTGACGTCCCATAGTCTCACCGTATAATCATAACTTCCCGATACGATGAACTCTAAATCACTGGATATAGCCACAGATGATACAACAGTAGTGTGACCACTCATGGTCTTACAGGTACCTGTCTTGACGTCCCATAGTCTCACCGTATAATCATAACTTCCCGATACGATGAACTCTAAATCACTGGATATAGCCACAGCAGATACATAACTAGTGTGACCACTCATGGTCTTACAGGTACCTGTCTTGACGTCCCATAGTCTCACCGTATTATCATTACTTCCCGATACGATGAACTCTGAATCACTGGATATAGCCACAGCATATACATAATGTGTGTGACCACTCATGGTCTTACAGGTACCTGTCTTGACGTCCCATAGTCTCACCGTATAATCATTACTTCCCGATACGATGAACTCTGAATCACTGGATATAGCCACAGCTTATACACAACTAGTGTGACCACTCATGGTCTTACAGGTACCTGTCTTGACGTCCCATAGTCTCACCGTATAATCATAACTTCCCGATACGATGAACTCTGAATCACTGGATATAGCCACAGCATATACATAATGTGTGTGACCACTCATGGTCTTACAGGTACCTGTCTTGACGTCCCATAGTCTCACCGTATAATCATAACTTCCCGATACGATGAACTCTAAATCACTGGATATAGCCACAGATGATACAACAGTAGTGTGACCACTCATGGTCTTACAGGTACCTGTCTTGACGTCCCATAGTCTCACCGTATAATCATAACTTCCCGATACGATGAACTCTGAATCACTGGATATAGCCACAGCATATACACAACTAGTGTGACCACTCATGGTCTTACAGATACCTGTCTTGACGTTCCATAGTCTCACCGTATAATCATAACTTCCCGATACGATGAACTCTAAATCACTGGATATAGCCACAGCTTATACACAACTAGTGTGACCACTCATGGTCTTACAGGTACCTGTCTTGACGTCCCATAGTCTCACCGTATTATCATTACTTCCCGATACGATGAACTCTGAATCACTGGATATAGCCACAGCATATACACAACTAGTGTGACCACTCATGGTCTTACAGGTACCTGTCTTGACGTTCCATAGTCTCACCGTATAATCATTACTTCCCAATACGATGAACTCTGAATCACTGGATATAGCCACAGCATATACATAACTAGTGTGACCACTCATGGTCTTACAGGTACCTGTCTTGACGTCCCATAGTCTCACCGTATAATCATAACTTCCCGATACGATGAACTCTAAATCACTGGATATAGCCACAGATGATACAACAGTAGTGTGACCACTCATGGTCTTACAGGTACCTGTCTTGACGTCCCATAGTCTCACCGTATAATCATAACTTCCCGATACGATGAACTCTAAATCACTGGATATAGCCACAGATGATACAACAGTAGTGTGACCACTCATGGTCTTACAGGTACCTGTCTTGACGTCCCATAGTCTCACCGTATAATCATAACTTCCCGATACGATGAACTCTAAATCACTGGATATAGCCACAGCATATACATAATGTGTGTGACCACTCATGGTCTTACAGGTACCTGTCTTGACGTCCCATAGTCTCACCGTATAATCATAACTTCCCGATACGATGAACTCTGAATCACTGGATATAGCCACAGCATATACATAATGTGTGTGACCACTCATGGTCTTACAGGTACCTGTCTTGACGTCCCATAGTCTCACCGTATAATCATAACTTCCCGATACGATGAACTCTGAATCACTGGATATAGCCACTGATGATACTCAATCTTTGTGAACACTCATGGTCTTACAGGTACCTGTCTTGACGTCCCATAGTCTCACCGTATAATCATTACTTCCCGATACGATGAACTCTGAATCACTGGATATAGCCACAGATGATACAACAGTAGTGTGACCACTCATGGTCTTACAGGTACTTGTCTTGACGTCCCATAGTCTCACCGTATAATCATAACTTCCCGATACGATGAACTCTAAATCACTGGATATAGCCACAGATGATACATGACTTGTGTGACCACTCATGGTCTTACAGGTACCTGTCTTGACGTTCCATAGTCTCACCGTATAATCATAACTTCCCGATACGATGAACTCTAAATCACTGGATATAGCCACAGCATATACATGACTTGTGTGACCACTCATGGTCTTACAGGTACTTGTCTTGACGTCCCATAGTCTCACCGTATAATCATAACTTCCCGATACGATGAACTCTGAATCACTGGATATAGCCACAGCTTATACACAACTAGTGTGACCACTCATGGTCTTACAGGTACCTGTCTTGACGTCCCATAGTCTCACCGTATAATCATAACTTCCCGATACGATGAACTCTGAATCACTGGATATAGCCACAGCATATACATAACTAGTGTGACCACTCATGGTCTTACAGGTACCTGTCTTGACGTTCCATAGTCTCACCGTATAATCATAACTTCCCGATACGATGAACTCTGAATCACTGGATATAGACACAGGATATACATAACTAGTGTGACCACTCATGGTCTTACAGGTACCTGTCTTGACGTTCCATAGTCTCACCGTATAATCATAACTTCCCGATACGATGAACTCTAAATCACTGGATATAGCCACAGCAGATACATAACTAGTGTGACCACTCATGGTCTTACAGGTACCTGTCTTGACGTTCCATAGTCTCACCGTATAATCATGACTTCCCGATACGATGAACTCTGAATCACTGGATATAGCCACAGCATATACATAATGTGTGTGACCACTCATGGTCTTACAGGTACCTGTCTTGACGTTCCATAGTCTCACCGTATAATCATAACTTCCCGATACGATGAACTCTAAATCACTGGATATAGCCACAGCATATACATAATGTGTGTGACCACTCATGGTCTTACAGGTACCTGTCTTGACGTCCCATAGTCTCACCGTATAATCATAACTTCCCGATACGATGAACTCTGAATCACTGGATATAGCCACAGCTTATACATAACTAGTGTGACCACTCATGGTCTTACAGGTACCTGTCTTGACGTCCCATAGTCTCACCGTATAATCATAACTTCCCGATACGATGAACTCTGAATCACTGGATATAGCCACTGATGATACTCAATCTTTGTGAACACTCATGGTCTTACAGGTACCTGTCTTGACGTCCCATAGTCTCACCGTATAATCATGACTTCCCGATACGATGAACTCTGAATCACTGGATATAGCCACAGCTTATACACAACTAGTGTGACCACTCATGGTCTTACAGGTACCTGTCTTGACGTTCCATAGTCTCACCGTATAATCATAACTTCCCGATACGATGAACTCTAAATCACTGGATATAGCCACAGCAGATACATAACTAGTGTGACCACTCATGGTCTTACAGGTACCTGTCTTGACGTTCCATAGTCTCACCGTATAATCATGACTTCCCGATACGATGAACTCTGAATCACTGGATATAGCCACAGCATATACATAATGTGTGTGACCACTCATGGTCTTACAGGTACCTGTCTTGACGTTCCATAGTCTCACCGTATAATCATAACTTCCCGATACGATGAACTCTAAATCACTGGATATAGCCACAGCATATACATAATGTGTGTGACCACTCATGGTCTTACAGGTACCTGTCTTGACGTCCCATAGTCTCACCGTATAATCATAACTTCCCGATACGATGAACTCTGAATCACTGGATATAGCCACAGCTTATACATAACTAGTGTGACCACTCATGGTCTTACAGGTACCTGTCTTGACGTCCCATAGTCTCACCGTATAATCATAACTTCCCGATACGATGAACTCTGAATCACTGGATATAGCCACTGATGATACTCAATCTTTGTGAACACTCATGGTCTTACAGGTACCTGTCTTGACGTCCCATAGTCTCACCGTATAATCATGACTTCCCGATACGATGAACTCTGAATCACTGGATATAGCCACAGCTTATACACAACTAGTGTGACCACTCATGGTCTTACAGGTACCTGTCTTGACGTCCCATAGTCTCACCGTATAATCATAACTTCCCGATACGATGAACTCTAAATCACTGGATATAGCCACAGCATATACACAACTAGTGTGACCACTCATGGTCTTACAGGTACCTGTCTTGACGTCCCATAGTCTCACCGTATAATCATAACTTCCCGATACGATGAACTCTGAATCACTGGATATAGCCACAGCTTATACACAACTAGTGTGACCACTCATGGTCTTACAGGTACCTGTCTTGACGTCCCATAGTCTCACCGTATAATCATAACTTCCCGATACGATGAACTCTAAATCACTGGATATAGCCACAGCATATACACAACTAGTGTGACCACTCATGGTCTTACAGGTACCTGTCTTGACGTCCCATAGTCTCACCGTATAATCATAACTTCCCGATACGATGAACTCTGAATCACTGGATATAGCCACAGCAGATACATAACTAGTGTGACCACTCATGGTCTTACAGGTACCTGTCTTGACGTTCCATAGTCTCACCGTATAATCATAACTTCCCGATACGATGAACTCTAAATCACTGGATATAGCCACAGCTTATACACAACTAGTGTGACCACTCATGGTCTTACAGGTACCTGTCTTGACGTCCCATAGTCTCACCGTATAATCATAACTTCCCGATACGATGAACTCTAAATCACTGGATATAGCCACAGCAGATACATAACTAGTGTGACCACTCATGGTCTTACAGGTACCTGTCTTGACGTCCCATAGTCTCACCGTATAATCATAACTTCCCGATACGATGAACTCTAAATCACTGGATATAGCCACAGCATATACATGACTTGTGTGACCACTCATGGTCTTACAGGTACCTGTCTTGACGTCCCATAGTCTCACCGTATAATCATAACTTCCCGATACGATGAACTCTAAATCACTGGATATAGCCACAGCATATACATAACTAGTGTGACCACTCATGGTCTTACAGGTACCTGTCTTGACGTCCCATAGTCTCACCGTATAATCATAACTTCCCGATACGATGAACTCTAAATCACTGGATATAGCCACAGCAGATACATAACTAGTGTGACCACTCATGGTCTTACAGGTACCTGTCTTGACGTCCCATAGTCTCACCGTATTATCATAACTTCCCGATACGATGAACTCTAAATCACTGGATATAGCCACAGCAGATACATAACTAGTGTGACCACTCATGGTCTTACAGGTACCTGTCTTGACGTCCCATAGTCTCACCGTATAATCATAACTTCCCGATACGATGAACTCTAAATCACTGGATATAGCCACAGCTTATACACAACTAGTGTGACCACTCATGGTCTTACAGGTACCTGTCTTGACGTCCCATAGTCTCACCGTATAATCATAACTTCCCGATACGATGAACTCTAAATCACTGGATATAGCCACAGCATATACATAATGTGTGTTACCACTCATGGTCTTACAGGTACCTGTCTTGACGTCCCATAGTCTCACCGTATAATCATAACTTCCCGATACGATGAACTCTGAATCACTGGATATAGCCACAGCATATACATAATGTGTGTGACCACTCATGGTCTTACAGGTACCTGTCTTGACGTCCCATAGTCTCACCGTATAATCATTACTTCCCGATACGATGAACTCTGAATCACTGGATATAGCCACAGCTTATACACAACTAGTGTGACCACTCATGGTCTTACAGGTACCTGTCTTGACGTCCCATAGTCTCACCGTATAATCATAACTTCCCGATACGATGAACTCTAAATCACTGGATATAGCCACAGCATATACACAACTAGTGTGACCACTCATGGTCTTACAGGTACCTGTCTTGACGTCCCATAGTCTCACCGTATAATCATAACTTCCCGATACGATGAACTCTAAATCACTGGATATAGCCACAGCTTATACACAACTAGTGTGACCACTCATGGTCTTACAGGTACCTGTCTTGACGTCCCATAGTCTCACCGTATAATCATTACTTCCCGATACGATGAACTCTGAATCACTGGATATAGCCACAGCATATACATAATGTGTGTGACCACTCATGGTCTTACAGGTACCTGTCTTGACGTCCCATAGTCTCACCGTATAATCATAACTTCCCGATACGATGAACTCTAAATCACTGGATATAGCCACAGCAGATACATAACTAGTGTGACCACTCATGGTCTTACAGGTACCTGTCTTGACGTCCCATAGTCTCACCGTATAATCATAACTTCCCGATACGATGAACTCTAAATCACTGGATATAGCCACAGCAGATACATAACTAGTGTGACCACTCATGGTCTTACAGGTACCTGTCTTGACGTCCCATAGTCTCACCGTATAATCATAACTTCCCGATACGATGAACTCTAAATCACTGGATATAGCCACAGATGATACAACAGTAGTGTGACCACTCATGGTCTTACAGGTACCTGTCTTGACGTTCCATAGTCTCACCGTATAATCATAACTTCCCGATACGATGAACTCTAAATCACTGGATATAGCCACAGATGATACAACAGTAGTGTGACCACTCATGGTCTTACAGGTACCTGTCTTGACGTTCCATAGTCTCACCGTATAATCATAACTTCCCGATACGATGAACTCTAAATCACTGGATATAGCCACAGCATATACATAATGTGTGTGACCACTCATGGTCTTACAGGTACCTGTCTTGACGTCCCATAGTCTCACCGTATAATCATAACTTCCCGATACGATGAACTCTGAATCACTGGATATAGCCACAGCTTATACATAACTAGTGTGACCACTCATGGTCTTACAGGTACCTGTCTTGACGTCCCATAGTCTCACCGTATAATCATTACTTCCCGATACGATGAACTCTGAATCACTGGATATAGCCACAGCATATACATAATGTGTGTGACCACTCATGGTCTTACAGGTACCTGTCTTGACGTCCCATAGTCTCACCGTATAATCATAACTTCCCGATACGATGAACTCTAAATCACTGGATATAGCCACAGCAGATACATAACTAGTGTGACCACTCATGGTCTTACAGGTACCTGTCTTGACGTCCCATAGTCTCACCGTATAATCATAACTTCCCGATACGATGAACTCTAAATCACTGGATATAGCCACAGCAGATACATAACTAGTGTGACCACTCATGGTCTTACAGGTACCTGTCTTGACGTCCCATAGTCTCACCGTATAATCATAACTTCCCGATACGATGAACTCTAAATCACTGGATATAGCCACAGATGATACAACAGTAGTGTGACCACTCATGGTCTTACAGGTACCTGTCTTGACGTTCCATAGTCTCACCGTATAATCATAACTTCCCGATACGATGAACTCTAAATCACTGGATATAGCCACAGCATATACATAATGTGTGTGACCACTCATGGTCTTACAGGTACCTGTCTTGACGTCCCATAGTCTCACCGTATAATCATAACTTCCCGATACGATGAACTCTGAATCACTGGATATAGCCACAGCTTATACATAACTAGTGTGACCACTCATGGTCTTACAGGTACCTGTCTTGACGTCCCATAGTCTCACCGTATAATCATAACTTCCCGATACGATGAACTCTGAATCACTGGATATAGCCACAGCTTATACACAACTAGTGTGACCACTCATGGTCTTACAGGTACCTGTCTTGACGTCCCATAGTCTCACCGTATAATCATAACTTCCCGATACGATGAACTCTAAATCACTGGATATAGCCACAGCATATACACAACTAGTGTGACCACTCATGGTCTTACAGGTACCTGTCTTGACGTCCCATAGTCTCACCGTATAATCATAACTTCCCGATACGATGAACTCTAAATCACTGGATATAGCCACAGATGATACAACAGTAGTGTGACCACTCATGGTCTTACAGGTACCTGTCTTGACGTTCCATAGTCTCACCGTATAATCATAACTTCCCGATACGATGAACTCTAAATCACTGGATATAGCCACAGCATATACATAATGTGTGTGACCACTCATGGTCTTACAGGTACCTGTCTTGACGTCCCATAGTCTCACCGTATAATCATAACTTCCCGATACGATGAACTCTGAATCACTGGATATAGCCACAGCTTATACATAACTAGTGTGACCACTCATGGTCTTACAGGTACCTGTCTTGACGTCCCATAGTCTCACCGTATAATCATAACTTCCCGATACGATGAACTCTAAATCACTGGATATAGCCACAGATGATACAACAGTAGTGTGACCACTCATGGTCTTACAGGTACCTGTCTTGACGTCCCATAGTCTCACCGTATAATCATAACTTCCCGATACGATGAACTCTAAATCACTGGATATAGCCACAGCAGATACATAACTAGTGTGACCACTCATGGTCTTACAGGTACCTGTCTTGACGTCCCATAGTCTCACCGTATAATCATAACTTCCCGATACGATGAACTCTAAATCACTGGATATAGCCACAGCATATACACAACTAGTGTGACCACTCATGGTCTTACAGGTACCTGTCTTGACGTCCCATAGTCTCACCGTATAATCATAACTTCCCGATACGATGAACTCTGAATCACTGGATATAGCCACAGCTTATACACAAATAGTGTGACCACTCATGGTCTTACAGGTACCTGTCTTGACGTCCCATAGTCTCACCGTATAATCATAACTTCCCGATACGATGAACTCTAAATCACTGGATATAGCCACAGCATATACACAACTAGTGTGACCACTCATGGTCTTACAGGTACCTGTCTTGACGTCCCATAGTCTCACCGTATAATCATAACTTCCCGATACGATGAACTCTGAATCACTGGATATAGCCACAGCAGATACATAACTAGTGTGACCACTCATGGTCTTACAGGTACCTGTCTTGACGTTCCATAGTCTCACCGTATAATCATAACTTCCCGATACGATGAACTCTAAATCACTGGATATAGCCACAGCTTATACACAACTAGTGTGACCACTCATGGTCTTACAGGTACCTGTCTTGACGTCCCATAGTCTCACCGTATAATCATAACTTCCCGATACGATGAACTCTAAATCACTGGATATAGCCACAGCATATACACAACTAGTGTGACCACTCATGGTCTTACAGGTACCTGTCTTGACGTCCCATAGTCTCACCGTATAATCATAACTTCCCGATACGATGAACTCTAAATCACTGGATATAGCCACAGCAGATACATAACTAGTGTGACCACTCATGGTCTTACAGGTACCTGTCTTGACGTCCCATAGTCTCACCGTATAATCATAACTTCCCGATACGATGAACTCTAAATCACTGGATATAGCCACAGATGATACAACAGTAGTGTGACCACTCATGGTCTTACAGGTACCTGTCTTGACGTTCCATAGTCTCACCGTATAATCATAACTTCCCGATACGATGAACTCTAAATCACTGGATATAGCCACAGCTTATACACAACTAGTGTGACCACTCATGGTCTTACAGGTACCTGTCTTGACGTCCCATAGTCTCACCGTATTATCATTACTTCCCGATACGATGAACTCTGAATCACTGGATATAGCCACAGCAGATACACAACTAGTGTGACCACTCATGGTCTTACAGGTACCTGTCTTGACGTCACATAGTCTCACCGTATAATCATAACTTCCCGATACGATGAACTCTGAATCACTGGATATAGCCACAGATGATACAACAGTAGTGTGACCACTCATGGTCTTACAGGTACCTGTCTTGACGTTCCATAGTCTCACCGTATAATCATAACTTCCCGATACGATGAACTCTAAATCACTGGATATAGCCACAGCTTATACACAACTAGTGTGACCACTCATGGTCTTACAGGTACCTGTCTTGACGTCCCATAGTCTCACCGTATTATCATTACTTCCCGATACGATGAACTCTGAATCACTGGATATAGCCACAGCATATACACAACTAGTGTGACCACTCATGGTCTTACAGGTACCTGTCTTGACGTCCCATAGTCTCACCGTATTATCATTACTTCCCGATACGATGAACTCTGAATCACTGGATATAGCCACAGCATATACACAACTAGTGTGACCACTCATGGTCTTACAGGTACCTGTCTTGACGTTCCATAGTCTCACCGTATAATCATAACTTCCCGATACGATGAACTCTGAATCACTGGATATAGCCACAGCTTATACATAACTAGTGTGACCACTCATGGTCTTACAGGTACCTGTCTTGACGTTCCATAGTCTCACCGTATAATCATAACTTCCCGATACGATGAACTCTGAATCACTGGATATAGCCACAGCATATACACAACTAGTGTGACCACTCATGGTCTTACAGGTACCTGTCTTGACGTCCCATAGTCTCACCGTATAATCATGACTTCCCGATACGATGAACTCTGAATCACTGGATATAGCCACAGCAGATACACAACTAGTGTGACCACTCATGGTCTTACAGGTACTTGTCTTGACGTCCCATAGTCTCACCGTATAATCATGACTTCCCGATACGATGAACTCTGAATCACTGGATATAGCCACAGCAGATACACAACTAGTGTGACCACTCATGGTCTTACAGGTACTTGTCTTGACGTTCCATAGTCTCACCGTATAATCATAACTTCCCGATACGATGAACTCTAAATCACTGGATATAGCCACAGCTTATACATAACTAGTGTGACCACTCATGGTCTTACAGGTACCTGTCTTGACGTTCCATAGTCTCACCGTATAATCATAACTTCCCGATACGATGAACTCTGAATCACTGGATATAGCCACAGCTTATACATAACTAGTGTGACCACTCATGGTCTTACAGGTACCTGTCTTGACGTTCCATAGTCTCACCGTATAATCATAACTTCCCGATACGATGAACTCTGAATCACTGGATATAGCCACAGTATATACACAACTAGTGTGACCACTCATGGTCTTACAGGTACCTGTCTTGACGTTCCATAGTCTCACCGTATAATCATAACTTCCCGATACGATGAACTCTGAATCACTGGATATAGCCACAGCTTATACATAACTAGTGTGACCACTCATGGTCTTACAGGTACCTGTCTTGACGTTCCATAGTCTCACCGTATAATCATAACTTCCCGATACGATGAACTCTGAATCACTGGATATAGCCACAGCTTATACATAACTAGTGTGACCACTCATGGTCTTACAGGTACCTGTCTTGACGTTCCATAGTCTCACCGTATAATCATAACTTCCCGATACGATGAACTCTGAATCACTGGATATAGCCACAGCATATACACAACTAGTGTGACCACTCATGGTCTTACAGGTACCTGTCTTGACGTTCCATAGTCTCACCGTATAATCATTACTTCCCGATACGATGAACTCTGAATCACTGGATATAGCCACAGCAGATACACAACTAGTGTGACCACTCATGGTCTTACAGGTACCTGTCTTGACGTCCCATAGTCTCACCGTATAATCATAACTTCCCGATACGATGAACTCTAAATCACTGGATATAGCCACAGATGATACAACAGTAGTGTGACCACTCATGGTCTTACAGGTACCTGTCTTGACGTTCCATAGTCTCACCGTATAATCATAACTTCCCGATACGATGAACTCTAAATCACTGGATATAGCCACAGCATATACATAACTAGTGTGACCACTCATGGTCTTACAGGTACCTGTCTTGACGTTCCATAGTCTCACCGTATAATCATAACTTCCCGATACGATGAACTCTGAATCACTGGATATAGCCACAGCATATACATGACTTGTGTGACCACTCATGGTCTTACAGGTACCTGTCTTGACGTTCCATAGTCTCACCGTATAATCATAACTTCCCGATACGATGAACTCTGAATCACTGGATATAGCCACAGCATATACATGACTTGTGTGACCACTCATGGTCTTACAGGTACCTGTCTTGACGTTCCATAGTCTCACCGTATAATCATTACTTCCCGATACGATGAACTCTGAATCACTGGATATAGCCACAGCATATACACAACTAGTGTGACCACTCATGGTCTTACAGGTACCTGTCTTGACGTCCCATAGTCTCACCGTATAATCATAACTTCCCGATACGATGAACTCTGAATCACTGGATATAGCCACAGCATATACACAACTAGTGTGACCACTCATGGTCTTACAGGTACCTGTCTTGACGTTCCATAGTCTCACCGTATAATCATAACTTCCCGATACGATGAACTCTGAATCACTGGATATAGCCACAGCTTATACATAACTAGTGTGACCACTCATGGTCTTACAGGTACCTGTCTTGACGTCCCATAGTCTCACCGTATAATCATAACTTCCCGATACGATGAACTCTAAATCACTGGATATAGCCACAGCATATACATAACTAGTGTGACCACTCATGGTCTTACAGGTACCTGTCTTGACGTCCCATAGTCTCACCGTATAATCATAACTTCCCGATACGATGAACTCTGAATCACTGGATATAGCCACAGCATATACACAACTAGTGTGACCACTCATGGTCTTACAGGTACCTGTCTTGACGTTCCATAGTCTCACCGTATAATCATAACTTCCCGATACGATGAACTCTGAATCACTGGATATAGCCAAAGCTTATACATAACTAGTGTGACCACTCATGGTCTTACAGGTACCTGTCTTGACGTCCCATAGTCTCACCGTATAATCATTACTTCCCGATACGATGAACTCTAAATCACTGGATATAGCCACAGCAGATACACAACTAGTGTGACCACTCATGGTCTTACAGGTACCTGTCTTGACGTCCCATAGTCTCACCGTATAATCATAACTTCCCGATACGATGAACTCTGAATCACTGGATATAGCCACAGCATATACACAACTAGTGTGACCACTCATGGTCTTACAGGTACCTGTCTTGACGTCCCATAGTCTCACCGTATAATCATAACTTCCCGATACGATGAACTCTAAATCACTGGATATAGCCAAAGCAGATACATAACTAGTGTGACCACTCATGGTCTTACAGGTACCTGTCTTGACGTTCCATAGTCTCACCGTATAATCATAACTTCCCGATACGATGAACTCTGAATCACTGGATATAGCCACAGCTTATACATAACTAGTGTGACCACTCATGGTCTTACAGGTACCTGTCTTGACGTTCCATAGTCTCACCGTATAATCATAACTTCCCGATACGATGAACTCTAAATCACTGGATATAGCCACAGCTTATACACAACTAGTGTGACCACTCATGGTCTTA
>CAMPDV010005322.1:0-29000 GCA_946699065.1 Loxodes magnus
CGTGTCCAGTCAAGGTTCTCGTACAACTGCCAGATTGGAAATTCCATACACGTATCGTCGTATCGAGATTGCCTGAGACAATCCATTTCAAGTCCTAACTTAAAGCGATCGCTACAACTTCCTTCTCGTGTCCAGTCAAGGTTCTCGTACAACTGCCAGATTGGAAATTCCATACACGTATCGTTCTATCTCAACTGCCTGAGACAATCCATTTCAAGTCCTAACTTAAAGCGATCGCTACAACTTCCTTCTCGTGTCCAGTCAAGGTTCTCGTACAACTGCCAGATTGGAAATTCCATACACGTATCGTCGTATCGAGATTGCCTGAGACAATCCATTTCAAGTCCTAACTTAAAGCGATCGCTACAACTTCCTTCTCGTGTCCAGTCAAGGTTCTCGTACAACTGCCAGATTGGAAATTCCATACACGTATCGTTCGTATCGAGACTGCCTGAGACAATCCATTTCAAGTCCTAACTTAAAGCGATCGCTACAACTTCCTTCTCGTGTCCAGTCAAGGTTCTCGTACAACTGCCAGATTGGAAATTCCATACACGTATCGTTCTATCTCAACTGCCTGAGACAATCCATTTCAAGTCCTAACTTAAAGCGATCGCTACAACTTCCTTCTCGTGTCCAGTCAAGGTTCTCGTACAACTGCCAGATTGGAAATTCCATACACGTATCGTTGTATCTCCACTGCCTGAGACAATCCATTTCAAGTCCTAACTTAAAGCGATCGCTACAACTTCCTTCTCGTGTCCAGTCAAGGTTCTCGTACAACTGCCAGATTGGAAATTCCATACACGTATCGTTCTATCTCAACTGCCTGAGACAATCCATTTCAAGTCCTAACTTAAAGCGATCGCTACAACTGACTTCTCGTGTCCAGTCAAGGTTCTCGTACAACTGCCAGATTGGAAATTCCATACACGTATCGTCGTATCGAGACTGCCTGAGACAATCCATTTCAAGTCCTAACTTAAAGCGATCGCTACAACTTCCTTCTCGTGTCCAGTCAAGGTTCTCGTACAACTGCCAGATTGGAAATTCCATACACGTATCGTTCTATCTCAACTGCCTGAGACAATCCATTTCAAGTCCTAACTTAAAGCGATCGCTACAACTTCCTTCTCGTGTCCAGTCAAGGTTCTCGTACAACTGCCAGATTGGAAATTCCATACACGTATCGTTGTATCGAGACTGCCTGAGACAATCCATTTCAAGTCCTAACTTAAAGCGATCGCTACAACTTCCTTCTCGTGTCCAGTCAAGGTTCTCGTACAACTGCCAGATTGGAAATTCCATACACGTATCGTTGTATCTCAACTGCCTGAGACAATCCATTTCAAGTCCTAACTTAAAGCGATCGCTACAACTTCCTTCTCGTGTCCAGTCAAGGTTCTCGTACAACTGCCAGATTGGAAATTCCATACACGTATCGTTGTATCTCAACTGCCTGAGACAATCCATTTCAAGTCCTAACTTAAAGCGATCGCTACAACTTCCTTCTCGTGTCCAGTCAAGGTTCTCTTACAACTGCCAGATTGGAAATTCCATACACGTATCGTTCTATCTCCACTGCCTGAGACAATCCATTTCAAGTCCTAACTTAAAGCGATCGCTACAACTGACTTCTCGTGTCCAGTCAAGGTTCTCGTACAACTGCCAGATTGGAAATTCCATACACGTATCGTTCTATCTCAACTGCCTGAGACAATCCATTTCAAGTCCTAACTTAAAGCGATCGCTACAACTTCCTTCTCGTGTCCAGTCAAGGTTCTCGTACAACTGCCAGATTGGAAATTCCATACACGTATCGTTGTATCGAACTGCCTGAGACAATCCATTTCAAGTCCTAACTTAAAGCGATCGCTACAACTTCCTTCTCGTATCCAGTCAAGGTTCTCGTACAACTGCCAGATTGGAAATTCCATACACGTATCGTTCTATCTCACTGCCTGAGACAATCCATTTCAAGTCCTAACTTAAAGCGATCGCTACAACTTCCTTCTCGTGTCCAGTCAAGGTTCTCGTACAACTGCCAGATTGGAAATTCCATACACGTATCGTTGTATCTCCACTGCCTGAGACAATCCATTTCAAGTCCTAACTTAAAGCGATCGCTACAACTTCCTTCTCGTGTCCAGTCAAGGTTCTCGTACAACTGCCAGATTGGAAATTCCATACACGTATCGTTCTATCTCAACTGCCTGAGACAATCCATTTCAAGTCCTAACTTAAAGCGATCGCTACAACTTCCTTCTCGTGTCCAGTCAAGGTTCTCGTACAACTGCCAGATTGGAAATTCCATACACGTATCGTTGTATCGAGACTGCCTGAGACAATCCATTTCAAGTCCTAACTTAAAGCGATCGCTACAACTTCCTTCTCGTGTCCAGTCAAGGTTCTCGTACAACTGCCAGATTGGAAATTCCATACACGTATCGTTCTATCTCAACTGCCTGAGACAATCCATTTCAAGTCCTAACTTAAAGCGATCGCTACAACTTCCTTCTCGTGTCCAGTCAAGGTTCTCGTACAACTGCCAGATTGGAAATTCCATACACGTATCGTTGTATCTCAACTGCCTGAGACAATCCATTTCAAGTCCTAACTTAAAGCGATCGCTACAACTTCCTTCTCGTGTCCAGTCAAGGTTCTCGTACAACTGCCAGATTGGAAATTCCATACACGTATCGTTGTATCTCAACTGCCTGAGACAATCCATTTCAAGTCCTAACTTAAAGCGATCGCTACAACTTCCTTCTCGTGTCCAGTCAAGGTTCTCGTACAACTGCCAGATTGGAAATTCCATACACGTATCGTCGTATCGAGACTGCCTGAGACAATCCATTTCAAGTCCTAACTTAAAGCGATCGCTACAACTTCCTTCTCGTGTCCAGTCAAGGTTCTCGTACAACTGCCAGATTGGAAATTCCATACACGTATCGTTCTATCTCAACTGCCTGAGACAATCCATTTCAAGTCCTAACTTAAAGCGATCGCTACAACTGACTTCTCGTGTCCAGTCAAGGTTCTCGTACAACTGCCAGATTGGAAATTCCATACACGTATCGTTGTATCGAGACTGCCTGAGACAATCCATTTCAAGTCCTAACTTAAAGCGATCGCTACAACTTCCTTCTCGTGTCCAGTCAAGGTTCTCGTACAACTGCCAGATTGGAAATTCCATACACGTATCGTTGTATCTCAACTGCCTGAGACAATCCATTTCAAGTCCTAACTTAAAGCGATCGCTACAACTTCCTTCTCGTGTCCAGTCAAGGTTCTCGTACAACTGCCAGATTGGAAATTCCATACACGTATCGTTCTATCTCAACTGCCTGAGACAATCCATTTCAAGTCCTAACTTAAAGCGATCGCTACAACTTCCTTCTCGTGTCCAGTCAAGGTTCTCGTACAACTGCCAGATTGGAAATTCCATACACGTATCGTTGTATCTCAACTGCCTGAGACAATCCATTTCAAGTCCTAACTTAAAGCGATCGCTACACAACTTCCTTCTCGTGTCCAGTCAAGGTTCTCGTACAACTGCCAGATTGGAAATTCCATACACGTATCGTTGTATCTCAACTGCCTGAGACAATCCATTTCAAGTCCTAACTTAAAGCGATCGCTACAACTGACTTCTCGTGTCCAGTCAAGGTTCTCGTACAACTGCCAGATTGGAAATTCCATACACGTATCGTTGTATCTCAACTGCCTGAGACAATCCATTTCAAGTCCTAACTTAAAGCGATCGCTACAACTTCCTTCTCGTGTCCAGTCAAGGTTCTCGTACAACTGCCAGATTGGAAATTCCATACACGTATCGTTCTATCGAACTGCCTGAGACAATCCATTTCAAGTCCTAACTTAAAGCGATCGCTACAACTTCCTTCTCGTGTCCAGTCAAGGTTCTCGTACAACTGCCAGATTGGAAATTCCATACACGTATCGTTGTATCTCAACTGCCTGAGACAATCCATTTCAAGTCCTAACTTAAAGCGATCGCTACAACTGACTTCTCGTGTCCAGTCAAGGTTCTCGTACAACTGCCAGATTGGAAATTCCATACACGTATCGTTCTATCTCAACTGCCTGAGACAATCCATTTCAAGTCCTAACTTAAAGCGATCGCTACAACTTCCTTCTCGTGTCCAGTCAAGGTTCTCGTACAACTGCCAGATTGGAAATTCCATACACGTATCGTTGTATCTCAACTGCCTGAGACAATCCATTTCAAGTCCTAACTTAAAGCGATCGCTACAACTTCCTTCTCGTGTCCAGTCAAGGTTCTCGTACAACTGCCAGATTGGAAATTCCATACACGTATCGTTGTATCTCAACTGCCTGAGACAATCCATTTCAAGTCCTAACTTAAAGCGATCGCTACAACTTCCTTCTCGTGTCCAGTCAAGGTTCTCGTACAACTGCCAGATTGGAAATTCCATACACGTATCGTTGTATCGAGACTGCCTGAGACAATCCATTTCAAGTCCTAACTTAAAGCGATCGCTACTTCTCGTGTCCAGTCAACTGCCAGATTGGAAATTCCATACACGTATCGTTGTATCTCCACTGCCTGAGACAATCCATTTCAAGTCCTAACTTAAAGCGATCGCCTTCTCGTGTCCAGTCAAGGTTCTCGTACAACTGCCAGATTGGAAATTCCATACACGTATCGTTCTATCTCAACTGCCTGAGACAATCCATTTCAAGTCCTAACTTAAAGCGATCGCTACAACTTCCTTCTCGTGTCCAGTCAAGGTTCTCGTACAACTGCCAGATTGGAAATTCCATACACGTATCGTTGTATCTCAACTGCCTGAGACAATCCATTTCAAGTCCTAACTTAAAGCGATCGCTACAACTTCCTTCTCGTGTCCAGTCAAGGTTCTCGTACAACTGCCAGATTGGAAATTCCATACACGTATCGTTGTATCTCAACTGCCTGAGACAATCCATTTCAAGTCCTAACTTAAAGCGATCGCTACAACTTCCTTCTCGTGTCCAGTCAAGGTTCTCGTACAACTGCCAGATTGGAAATTCCATACACGTATCGTTCTATCTCAACTGCCTGAGACAATCCATTTCAAGTCCTAACTTAAAGCGATCGCTACAACTTCCTTCTCGTGTCCAGTCAAGGTTCTCGTACAACTGCCAGATTGGAAATTCCATACACGTATCGTTCTATCTCAACTGCCTGAGACAATCCATTTCAAGTCCTAACTTAAAGCGATCGCTACAACTTCCTTCTCGTGTCCAGTCAAGGTTCTCGTACAACTGCCAGATTGGAAATTCCATACACGTATCGTTGTATCTCAACTGCCTGAGACAATCCATTTCAAGTCCTAACTTAAAGCGATCGCTACAACTGACTTCTCGTGTCCAGTCAAGGTTCTCGTACAACTGCCAGATTGGAAATTCCATACACGTATCGTTCTATCTCAACTGCCTGAGACAATCCATTTCAAGTCCTAACTTAAAGCGATCGCTACAACTTCCTTCTCGTGTCCAGTCAAGGTTCTCGTACAACTGCCAGATTGGAAATTCCATACACGTATCGTTGTATCTCAACTGCCTGAGACAATCCATTTCAAGTCCTAACTTAAAGCGATCGCTACAACTTCCTTCTCGTGTCCAGTCAAGGTTCTCGTACAACTGCCAGATTGGAAATTCCATACACGTATCGTTGTATCTATCTCAACTGCCTGAGACAATCCATTTCAAGTCCTAACTTAAAGCGATCGCTACAACTTCCTTCTCGTGTCCAGTCAAGGTTCTCGTACAACTGCCAGATTGGAAATTCCATACACGTATCGTTGTATCTCAACTGCCTGAGACAATCCATTTCAAGTCCTAACTTAAAGCGATCGCTACAACTTCCTTCTCGTGTCCAGTCAAGGTTCTCGTACAACTGCCAGATTGGAAATTCCATACACGTATCGTTGTATCTCAACTGCCTGAGACAATCCATTTCAAGTCCTAACTTAAAGCGATCGCTACAACTGACTTCTCGTGTCCAGTCAAGGTTCTCGTACAACTGCCAGATTGGAAATTCCATACACGTATCGTTGTATCTCAACTGCCTGAGACAATCCATTTCAAGTCCTAACTTAAAGCGATCGCTACAACTTCCTTCTCGTGTCCAGTCAAGGTTCTCGTACAACTGCCAGATTGGAAATTCCATACACGTATCGTTGTATCTCAACTGCCTGAGACAATCCATTTCAAGTCCTAACTTAAAGCGATCGCTACAACTGACTTCTCGTGTCCAGTCAAGGTTCTCGTACAACTGCCAGATTGGAAATTCCATACACGTATCGTTCTATCTCAACTGCCTGAGACAATCCATTTCAAGTCCTAACTTAAAGCGATCGCTACAACTTCCTTCTCGTGTCCAGTCAAGGTTCTCGTACAACTGCCAGATTGGAAATTCCATACACGTATCGTTGTATCTCAACTGCCTGAGACAATCCATTTCAAGTCCTAACTTAAAGCGATCGCTACAACTTCCTTCTCGTGTCCAGTCAAGGTTCTCGTACAACTGCCAGATTGGAAATTCCATACACGTATCGTTGTATCTCAACTGCCTGAGACAATCCATTTCAAGTCCTAACTTAAAGCGATCGCTACAACTTCCTTCTCGTGTCCAGTCAAGGTTCTCGTACAACTGCCAGATTGGAAATTCCATACACGTATCGTTCTATCTCAACTGCCTGAGACAATCCATTTCAAGTCCTAACTTAAAGCGATCGCTACAACTTCCTTCTCGTGTCCAGTCAAGGTTCTCGTACAACTGCCAGATTGGAAATTCCATACACGTATCGTTGTATCTCAACTGCCTGAGACAATCCATTTCAAGTCCTAACTTAAAGCGATCGCTACAACTTCCTTCTCGTGTCCAGTCAAGGTTCTCGTACAACTGCCAGATTGGAAATTCCATACACGTATCGTTGTATCTCAACTGCCTGAGACAATCCATTTCAAGTCCTAACTTAAAGCGATCGCTACAACTTCCTTCTCGTGTCCAGTCAAGGTTCTCGTACAACTGCCAGATTGGAAATTCCATACACGTATCGTTGTATCTCAACTGCCTGAGACAATCCATTTCAAGTCCTAACTTAAAGCGATCGCTACAACTTCCTTCTCGTGTCCAGTCAAGGTTCTCGTACAACTGCCAGATTGGAAATTCCATACACGTATCGTTGTATCTCAACTGCCTGAGACAATCCATTTCAAGTCCTAACTTAAAGCGATCGCTACAACTTCCTTCTCGTGTCCAGTCAAGGTTCTCGTACAACTGCCAGATTGGAAATTCCATACACGTATCGTTGTATCTCAACTGCCTGAGACAATCCATTTCAAGTCCTAACTTAAAGCGATCGCTACAACTTCCTTCTCGTGTCCAGTCAAGGTTCTCGTACAACTGCCAGATTGGAAATTCCATACACGTATCGTTCTATCTCAACTGCCTGAGACAATCCATTTCAAGTCCTAACTTAAAGCGATCGCTACAACTTCCTTCTCGTGTCCAGTCAAGGTTCTCGTACAACTGCCAGATTGGAAATTCCATACACGTATCGTTGTATCTCAACTGCCTGAGACAATCCATTTCAAGTCCTAACTTAAAGCGATCGCTACAACTTCCTTCTCGTGTCCAGTCAAGGTTCTCGTACAACTGCCAGATTGGAAATTCCATACACGTATCGTTGTATCTCAACTGCCTGAGACAATCCATTTCAAGTCCTAACTTAAAGCGATCGCTACAACTTCCTTCTCGTGTCCAGTCAAGGTTCTCGTACAACTGCCAGATTGGAAATTCCATACACGTATCGTTGTATCGAGACTGCCTGAGACAATCCATTTCAAGTCCTAACTTAAAGCGATCGCTACAACTGACTTCTCGTGTCCAGTCAAGGTTCTCGTACAACTGCCAGATTGGAAATTCCATACACGTATCGTTCTATCTCAACTGCCTGAGACAATCCATTTCAAGTCCTAACTTAAAGCGATCGCTACAACTCCTTCTCGTGTCCAGTCAAGGTTCTCGTACAACTGCCAGATTGGAAATTCCATACACGTATCGTTGTATCTCAACTGCCTGAGACAATCCATTTCAAGTCCTAACTTAAAGCGATCGCTACAACTTCCTTCTCGTGTCCAGTCAAGGTTCTCGTACAACTGCCAGATTGGAAATTCCATACACGTATCGTTGTATCTCAACTGCCTGAGACAATCCATTTCAAGTCCTAACTTAAAGCGATCGCTACAACTTCCTTCTCGTGTCCAGTCAAGGTTCTCGTACAACTGCCAGATTGGAAATTCCATACACGTATCGTTGTATCTCAACTGCCTGAGACAATCCATTTCAAGTCCTAACTTAAAGCGATCGCTACAACTTCCTTCTCGTGTCCAGTCAAGGTTCTCGTACAACTGCCAGATTGGAAATTCCATACACGTATCGTTGTATCTCAACTGCCTGAGACAATCCATTTCAAGTCCTAACTTAAAGCGATCGCTACAACTTCCTTCTCGTGTCCAGTCAAGGTTCTCGTACAACTGCCAGATTGGAAATTCCATACACGTATCGTTGTATCTCAACTGCCTGAGACAATCCATTTCAAGTCCTAACTTAAAGCGATCGCTACAACTTCCTTCTCGTGTCCAGTCAAGGTTCTCGTACAACTGCCAGATTGGAAATTCCATACACGTATCGTTGTATCTCAACTGCCTGAGACAATCCATTTCAAGTCCTAACTTAAAGCGATCGCTACAACTTCCTTCTCGTGTCCAGTCAAGGTTCTCGTACAACTGCCAGATTGGAAATTCCATACACGTATCGTTGTATCTCAACTGCCTGAGACAATCCATTTCAAGTCCTAACTTAAAGCGATCGCTACAACTTCCTTCTCGTGTCCAGTCAAGGTTCTCGTACAACTGCCAGATTGGAAATTCCATACACGTATCGTTGTATCTCAACTGCCTGAGACAATCCATTTCAAGTCCTAACTTAAAGCGATCGCTACAACTTCCTTCTCGTGTCCAGTCAAGGTTCTCGTACAACTGCCAGATTGGAAATTCCATACACGTATCGTTCTATCTCAACTGCCTGAGACAATCCATTTCAAGTCCTAACTTAAAGCGATCGCTACAACTTCCTTCTCGTGTCCAGTCAAGGTTCTCGTACAACTGCCAGATTGGAAATTCCATACACGTATCGTTGTATCTCAACTGCCTGAGACAATCCATTTCAAGTCCTAACTTAAAGCGATCGCTACAACTTCCTTCTCGTGTCCAGTCAAGGTTCTCGTACAACTGCCAGATTGGAAATTCCATACACGTATCGTTCTATCTCAACTGCCTGAGACAATCCATTTCAAGTCCTAACTTAAAGCGATCGCTACAACTCCTTCTCGTGTCCAGTCAAGGTTCTCGTACAACTGCCAGATTGGAAATTCCATACACGTATCGTTGTATCTCAACTGCCTGAGACAATCCATTTCAAGTCCTAACTTAAAGCGATCGCTACAACTCCTTCTCGTGTCCAGTCAAGGTTCTCGTACAACTGCCAGATTGGAAATTCCATACACGTATCGTTGTATCTCAACTGCCTGAGACAATCCATTTCAAGTCCTAACTTAAAGCGATCGCTACAACTCCTTCTCGTGTCCAGTCAAGGTTCTCGTACAACTGCCAGATTGGAAATTCCATACACGTATCGTTCTATCTCAACTGCCTGAGACAATCCATTTCAAGTCCTAACTTAAAGCGATCGCTACAACTTCCTTCTCGTGTCCAGTCAAGGTTCTCGTACAACTGCCAGATTGGAAATTCCATACACGTATCGTTCTATCTCAACTGCCTGAGACAATCCATTTCAAGTCCTAACTTAAAGCGATCGCTACAACTTCCTTCTCGTGTCCAGTCAAGGTTCTCGTACAACTGCCAGATTGGAAATTCCATACACGTATCGTTGTATCTCAACTGCCTGAGACAATCCATTTCAAGTCCTAACTTAAAGCGATCGCTACAACTTCCTTCTCGTGTCCAGTCAAGGTTCTCGTACAACTGCCAGATTGGAAATTCCATACACGTATCGTTGTATCTCAACTGCCTGAGACAATCCATTTCAAGTCCTAACTTAAAGCGATCGCTACAACTTCCTTCTCGTGTCCAGTCAAGGTTCTCGTACAACTGCCAGATTGGAAATTCCATACACGTATCGTTCTATCTGAGACAACTGCCTGAGACAATCCATTTCAAGTCCTAACTTAAAGCGATCGCTACAACTTCCTTCTCGTGTCCAGTCAAGGTTCTCGTACAACTGCCAGATTGGAAATTCCATACACGTATCGTTGTATCTCAACTGCCTGAGACAATCCATTTCAAGTCCTAACTTAAAGCGATCGCTACAACTGACTTCTCGTGTCCAGTCAAGGTTCTCGTACAACTGCCAGATTGGAAATTCCATACACGTATCGTTCTATCTCAACTGCCTGAGACAATCCATTTCAAGTCCTAACTTAAAGCGATCGCTACAACTCCTTCTCGTGTCCAGTCAAGGTTCTCGTACAACTGCCAGATTGGAAATTCCATACACGTATCGTTCTATCTCAACTGCCTGAGACAATCCATTTCAAGTCCTAACTTAAAGCGATCGCTACAACTTCCTTCTCGTGTCCAGTCAAGGTTCTCGTACAACTGCCAGATTGGAAATTCCATACACGTATCGTTCTATCTCAACTGCCTGAGACAATCCATTTCAAGTCCTAACTTAAAGCGATCGCTACAACTCCTTCTCGTGTCCAGTCAAGGTTCTCGTACAACTGCCAGATTGGAAATTCCATACACGTATCGTTGTATCTCAACTGCCTGAGACAATCCATTTCAAGTCCTAACTTAAAGCGATCGCTACAACTTCCTTCTCGTGTCCAGTCAAGGTTCTCGTACAACTGCCAGATTGGAAATTCCATACACGTATCGTTGTATCTCAACTGCCTGAGACAATCCATTTCAAGTCCTAACTTAAAGCGATCGCTACAACTCCTTCTCGTGTCCAGTCAAGGTTCTCGTACAACTGCCAGATTGGAAATTCCATACACGTATCGTTGTATCTCAACTGCCTGAGACAATCCATTTCAAGTCCTAACTTAAAGCGATCGCTACAACTCCTTCTCGTGTCCAGTCAAGGTTCTCGTACAACTGCCAGATTGGAAATTCCATACACGTATCGTTGTATCTCAACTGCCTGAGACAATCCATTTCAAGTCCTAACTTAAAGCGATCGCTACAACTCCTTCTCGTGTCCAGTCAAGGTTCTCGTACAACTGCCAGATTGGAAATTCCATACACGTATCGTTGTATCTCAACTGCCTGAGACAATCCATTTCAAGTCCTAACTTAAAGCGATCGCTACAACTTCCTTCTCGTGTCCAGTCAAGGTTCTCGTACAACTGCCAGATTGGAAATTCCATACACGTATCGTTGTATCTCAACTGCCTGAGACAATCCATTTCAAGTCCTAACTTAAAGCGATCGCTACAACTTCCTTCTCGTGTCCAGTCAAGGTTCTCGTACAACTGCCAGATTGGAAATTCCATACACGTATCGTTCTATCTCAACTGCCTGAGACAATCCATTTCAAGTCCTAACTTAAAGCGATCGCTACAACTCCTTCTCGTGTCCAGTCAAGGTTCTCGTACAACTGCCAGATTGGAAATTCCATACACGTATCGTTGTATCTCAACTGCCTGAGACAATCCATTTCAAGTCCTAACTTAAAGCGATCGCTACAACTCCTTCTCGTGTCCAGTCAAGGTTCTCGTACAACTGCCAGATTGGAAATTCCATACACGTATCGTTGTATCGAGACTGCCTGAGACAATCCATTTCAAGTCCTAACTTAAAGCGATCGCTACAACTTCCTTCTCGTGTCCAGTCAAGGTTCTCGTACAACTGCCAGATTGGAAATTCCATACACGTATCGTTCTATCTCAACTGCCTGAGACAATCCATTTCAAGTCCTAACTTAAAGCGATCGCTACAACTTCCTTCTCGTGTCCAGTCAAGGTTCTCGTACAACTGCCAGATTGGAAATTCCATACACGTATCGTTGTATCTCAACTGCCTGAGACAATCCATTTCAAGTCCTAACTTAAAGCGATCGCTACAACTCCTTCTCGTGTCCAGTCAAGGTTCTCGTACAACTGCCAGATTGGAAATTCCATACACGTATCGTTGTATCTCAACTGCCTGAGACAATCCATTTCAAGTCCTAACTTAAAGCGATCGCTACAACTTCCTTCTCGTGTCCAGTCAAGGTTCTCGTACAACTGCCAGATTGGAAATTCCATACACGTATCGTTGTATCTCAACTGCCTGAGACAATCCATTTCAAGTCCTAACTTAAAGCGATCGCTACAACTTCCTTCTCGTGTCCAGTCAAGGTTCTCGTACAACTGCCAGATTGGAAATTCCATACACGTATCGTTCTATCTCAACTGCCTGAGACAATCCATTTCAAGTCCTAACTTAAAGCGATCGCTACAACTCCTTCTCGTGTCCAGTCAAGGTTCTCGTACAACTGCCAGATTGGAAATTCCATACACGTATCGTTGTATCTCAACTGCCTGAGACAATCCATTTCAAGTCCTAACTTAAAGCGATCGCTCAAACTTCCTTCTCGTGTCCAGTCAAGGTTCTCGTACAACTGCCAGATTGGAAATTCCATACACGTATCGTTGTATCTCAACTGCCTGAGACAATCCATTTCAAGTCCTAACTTAAAGCGATCGCTACAACTCCTTCTCGTGTCCAGTCAAGGTTCTCGTACAACTGCCAGATTGGAAATTCCATACACGTATCGTTGTATCTCAACTGCCTGAGACAATCCATTTCAAGTCCTAACTTAAAGCGATCGCTACAACTTCCTTCTCGTGTCCAGTCAAGGTTCTCGTACAACTGCCAGATTGGAAATTCCATACACGTATCGTTGTATCTCAACTGCCTGAGACAATCCATTTCAAGTCCTAACTTAAAGCGATCGCTACAACTTCCTTCTCGTGTCCAGTCAAGGTTCTCGTACAACTGCCAGATTGGAAATTCCATACACGTATCGTTGTATCTCAACTGCCTGAGACAATCCATTTCAAGTCCTAACTTAAAGCGATCGCTACAACTTCCTTCTCGTGTCCAGTCAAGGTTCTCGTACAACTGCCAGATTGGAAATTCCATACACGTATCGTTGTATCTCAACTGCCTGAGACAATCCATTTCAAGTCCTAACTTAAAGCGATCGCTACAACTTCCTTCTCGTGTCCAGTCAAGGTTCTCGTACAACTGCCAGATTGGAAATTCCATACACGTATCGTTGTATCTCAACTGCCTGAGACAATCCATTTCAAGTCCTAACTTAAAGCGATCGCTGCCAACTTCCTTCTCGTGTCCAGTCAAGGTTCTCGTACAACTGCCAGATTGGAAATTCCATACACGTATCGTTGTATCTCAACTGCCTGAGACAATCCATTTCAAGTCCTAACTTAAAGCGATCGCTACAACTTCCTTCTCGTGTCCAGTCAAGGTTCTCGTACAACTGCCAGATTGGAAATTCCATACACGTATCGTTGTATCTCAACTGCCTGAGACAATCCATTTCAAGTCCTAACTTAAAGCGATCGCTACAACTTCCTTCTCGTGTCCAGTCAAGGTTCTCGTACAACTGCCAGATTGGAAATTCCATACACGTATCGTTGTATCTCAACTGCCTGAGACAATCCATTTCAAGTCCTAACTTAAAGCGATCGCTACAACTTCCTTCTCGTGTCCAGTCAAGGTTCTCGTACAACTGCCAGATTGGAAATTCCATACACGTATCGTTGTATATCTCAACTGCCTGAGACAATCCATTTCAAGTCCTAACTTAAAGCGATCGCTACAACTTCCTTCTCGTGTCCAGTCAAGGTTCTCGTACAACTGCCAGATTGGAAATTCCATACACGTATCGTTCTATCTCAACTGCCTGAGACAATCCATTTCAAGTCCTAACTTAAAGCGATCGCTAACAACTCCTTCTCGTGTCCAGTCAAGGTTCTCGTACAACTGCCAGATTGGAAATTCCATACACGTATCGTTGTATCTCAACTGCCTGAGACAATCCATTTCAAGTCCTAACTTAAAGCGATCGCTACAACTCCTTCTCGTGTCCAGTCAAGGTTCTCGTACAACTGCCAGATTGGAAATTCCATACACGTATCGTTCTATCTCAACTGCCTGAGACAATCCATTTCAAGTCCTAACTTAAAGCGATCGCTACAACTTCCTTCTCGTGTCCAGTCAAGGTTCTCGTACAACTGCCAGATTGGAAATTCCATACACGTATCGTTGTATCTCAACTGCCTGAGACAATCCATTTCAAGTCCTAACTTAAAGCGATCGCTACAACTTCCTTCTCGTGTCCAGTCAAGGTTCTCGTACAACTGCCAGATTGGAAATTCCATACACGTATCGTTCTATCTCAACTGCCTGAGACAATCCATTTCAAGTCCTAACTTAAAGCGATCGCTACAACTCCTTCTCGTGTCCAGTCAAGGTTCTCGTACAACTGCCAGATTGGAAATTCCATACACGTATCGTTGTATCGAGACTGCCTGAGACAATCCATTTCAAGTCCTAACTTAAAGCGATCGCTACAACTGACTTCTCGTGTCCAGTCAAGGTTCTCGTACAACTGCCAGATTGGAAATTCCATACACGTATCGTTCTATCTCAACTGCCTGAGACAATCCATTTCAAGTCCTAACTTAAAGCGATCGCTACAACTTCCTTCTCGTGTCCAGTCAAGGTTCTCGTACAACTGCCAGATTGGAAATTCCATACACGTATCGTTCTATCTCAACTGCCTGAGACAATCCATTTCAAGTCCTAACTTAAAGCGATCGCTACAACTTCCTTCTCGTGTCCAGTCAAGGTTCTCGTACAACTGCCAGATTGGAAATTCCATACACGTATCGTTCTATCTCAACTGCCTGAGACAATCCATTTCAAGTCCTAACTTAAAGCGATCGCTACAACTTCCTTCTCGTGTCCAGTCAAGGTTCTCGTACAACTGCCAGATTGGAAATTCCATACACGTATCGTTGTATCTCAACTGCCTGAGACAATCCATTTCAAGTCCTAACTTAAAGCGATCGCTACAACTTCCTTCTCGTGTCCAGTCAAGGTTCTCGTACAACTGCCAGATTGGAAATTCCATACACGTATCGTTCTATCTCAACTGCCTGAGACAATCCATTTCAAGTCCTAACTTAAAGCGATCGCTACAACTTCCTTCTCGTGTCCAGTCAAGGTTCTCGTACAACTGCCAGATTGGAAATTCCATACACGTATCGTTCTATCTCAACTGCCTGAGACAATCCATTTCAAGTCCTAACTTAAAGCGATCGCTACAACTCCTTCTCGTGTCCAGTCAAGGTTCTCGTACAACTGCCAGATTGGAAATTCCATACACGTATCGTATCTATCTCAACTGCCTGAGACAATCCATTTCAAGTCCTAACTTAAAGCGATCGCTACAACTTCCTTCTCGTGTCCAGTCAAGGTTCTCGTACAACTGCCAGATTGGAAATTCCATACACGTATCGTTCTATCTCAACTGCCTGAGACAATCCATTTCAAGTCCTAACTTAAAGCGATCGCTACAACTTCCTTCTCGTGTCCAGTCAAGGTTCTCGTACAACTGCCAGATTGGAAATTCCATACACGTATCGTTCTATCTCAACTGCCTGAGACAATCCATTTCAAGTCCTAACTTAAAGCGATCGCTACAACTTCCTTCTCGTGTCCAGTCAAGGTTCTCGTACAACTGCCAGATTGGAAATTCCATACACGTATCGTTCTATCTCAACTGCCTGAGACAATCCATTTCAAGTCCTAACTTAAAGCGATCGCTACAACTTCCTTCTCGTGTCCAGTCAAGGTTCTCGTACAACTGCCAGATTGGAAATTCCATACACGTATCGTTGTATCGAGACTGCCTGAGACAATCCATTTCAAGTCCTAACTTAAAGCGATCGCTACAACTTCCTTCTCGTGTCCAGTCAAGGTTCTCGTACAACTGCCAGATTGGAAATTCCATACACGTATCGTTGTATCTCAACTGCCTGAGACAATCCATTTCAAGTCCTAACTTAAAGCGATCGCTACAACTTCCTTCTCGTGTCCAGTCAAGGTTCTCGTACAACTGCCAGATTGGAAATTCCATACACGTATCGTTCTATCTCAACTGCCTGAGACAATCCATTTCAAGTCCTAACTTAAAGCGATCGCTACAACTTCCTTCTCGTGTCCAGTCAAGGTTCTCGTACAACTGCCAGATTGGAAATTCCATACACGTATCGTTCTATCTCAACTGCCTGAGACAATCCATTTCAAGTCCTAACTTAAAGCGATCGCTACAACTTCCTTCTCGTGTCCAGTCAAGGTTCTCGTACAACTGCCAGATTGGAAATTCCATACACGTATCGTTGTATCTCAACTGCCTGAGACAATCCATTTCAAGTCCTAACTTAAAGCGATCGCTACAACTTCCTTCTCGTGTCCAGTCAAGGTTCTCGTACAACTGCCAGATTGGAAATTCCATACACGTATCGTTCTATCTCAACTGCCTGAGACAATCCATTTCAAGTCCTAACTTAAAGCGATCGCTACAACTTCCTTCTCGTGTCCAGTCAAGGTTCTCGTACAACTGCCAGATTGGAAATTCCATACACGTATCGTTCTATCTCAACTGCCTGAGACAATCCATTTCAAGTCCTAACTTAAAGCGATCGCTACAACTTCCTTCTCGTGTCCAGTCAAGGTTCTCGTACAACTGCCAGATTGGAAATTCCATACACGTATCGTTCTATCTCAACTGCCTGAGACAATCCATTTCAAGTCCTAACTTAAAGCGATCGCTACAACTCCTTCTCGTGTCCAGTCAAGGTTCTCGTACAACTGCCAGATTGGAAATTCCATACACGTATCGTTGTATCGAGACTGCCTGAGACAATCCATTTCAAGTCCTAACTTAAAGCGATCGCTACAACTTCCTTCTCGTGTCCAGTCAAGGTTCTCGTACAACTGCCAGATTGGAAATTCCATACACGTATCGTTCTATCTCAACTGCCTGAGACAATCCATTTCAAGTCCTAACTTAAAGCGATCGCTACAACTTCCTTCTCGTGTCCAGTCAAGGTTCTCGTACAACTGCCAGATTGGAAATTCCATACACGTATCGTTCTATCTCAACTGCCTGAGACAATCCATTTCAAGTCCTAACTTAAAGCGATCGCTACAACTTCCTTCTCGTGTCCAGTCAAGGTTCTCGTACAACTGCCAGATTGGAAATTCCATACACGTATCGTTCTATCTCAACTGCCTGAGACAATCCATTTCAAGTCCTAACTTAAAGCGATCGCTACAACTTCCTTCTCGTGTCCAGTCAAGGTTCTCGTACAACTGCCAGATTGGAAATTCCATACACGTATCGTTCTATCTCAACTGCCTGAGACAATCCATTTCAAGTCCTAACTTAAAGCGATCGCTACAACTTCCTTCTCGTGTCCAGTCAAGGTTCTCGTACAACTGCCAGATTGGAAATTCCATACACGTATCGTTCTATCTCAACTGCCTGAGACAATCCATTTCAAGTCCTAACTTAAAGCGATCGCTACAACTTCCTTCTCGTGTCCAGTCAAGGTTCTCGTACAACTGCCAGATTGGAAATTCCATACACGTATCGTTCTATCTCAACTGCCTGAGACAATCCATTTCAAGTCCTAACTTAAAGCGATCGCTACAACTGACTTCTCGTGTCCAGTCAAGGTTCTCGTACAACTGCCAGATTGGAAATTCCATACACGTATCGTTCTATCTCAACTGCCTGAGACAATCCATTTCAAGTCCTAACTTAAAGCGATCGCTACAACTTCCTTCTCGTGTCCAGTCAAGGTTCTCGTACAACTGCCAGATTGGAAATTCCATACACGTATCGTTCTATCTCAACTGCCTGAGACAATCCATTTCAAGTCCTAACTTAAAGCGATCGCTACAACTTCCTTCTCGTGTCCAGTCAAGGTTCTCGTACAACTGCCAGATTGGAAATTCCATACACGTATCGTTCTATCTCAACTGCCTGAGACAATCCATTTCAAGTCCTAACTTAAAGCGATCGCTACAACTTCCTTCTCGTGTCCAGTCAAGGTTCTCGTACAACTGCCAGATTGGAAATTCCATACACGTATCGTCGTATCGAGACTGCCTGAGACAATCCATTTCAAGTCCTAACTTAAAGCGATCGCTACAACTTCCTTCTCGTGTCCAGTCAAGGTTCTCGTACAACTGCCAGATTGGAAATTCCATACACGTATCGTTCTATCTCAACTGCCTGAGACAATCCATTTCAAGTCCTAACTTAAAGCGATCGCTCAAACTTCCTTCTCGTGTCCAGTCAAGGTTCTCGTACAACTGCCAGATTGGAAATTCCATACACGTATCGTTCTATCTCAACTGCCTGAGACAATCCATTTCAAGTCCTAACTTAAAGCGATCGCTACAACTTCCTTCTCGTGTCCAGTCAAGGTTCTCGTACAACTGCCAGATTGGAAATTCCATACACGTATCGTTCTATCTCAACTGCCTGAGACAATCCATTTCAAGTCCTAACTTAAAGCGATCGCTACAACTTCCTTCTCGTGTCCAGTCAAGGTTCTCGTACAACTGCCAGATTGGAAATTCCATACACGTATCGTTCTATCTCAACTGCCTGAGACAATCCATTTCAAGTCCTAACTTAAAGCGATCGCTACAACTGACTTCTCGTGTCCAGTCAAGGTTCTCGTACAACTGCCAGATTGGAAATTCCATACACGTATCGTCGTATCGAGATTGCCTGAGACAATCCATTTCAAGTCCTAACTTAAAGCGATCGCTACAACTTCCTTCTCGTGTCCAGTCAAGGTTCTCGTACAACTGCCAGATTGGAAATTCCATACACGTATCGTTCTATCTCAACTGCCTGAGACAATCCATTTCAAGTCCTAACTTAAAGCGATCGCTACAACTTCCTTCTCGTGTCCAGTCAAGGTTCTCGTACAACTGCCAGATTGGAAATTCCATACACGTATCGTTCTATCTCAACTGCCTGAGACAATCCATTTCAAGTCCTAACTTAAAGCGATCGCTACAACTGACTTCTCGTGTCCAGTCAAGGTTCTCGTACAACTGCCAGATTGGAAATTCCATACACGTATCGTCGTATCGAGATTGCCTGAGACAATCCATTTCAAGTCCTAACTTAAAGCGATCGCTACAACTTCCTTCTCGTGTCCAGTCAAGGTTCTCGTACAACTGCCAGATTGGAAATTCCATACACGTATCGTTGTATCTCAACTGCCTGAGACAATCCATTTCAAGTCCTAACTTAAAGCGATCGCTACAACTTCCTTCTCGTGTCCAGTCAAGGTTCTCGTACAACTGCCAGATTGGAAATTCCATACACGTATCGTTCTATCTCAACTGCCTGAGACAATCCATTTCAAGTCCTAACTTAAAGCGATCGCTCCATACACGTATCAACTGAGACAATCCATTTCCTTCTCGTGTCCAGTCAAGGTTCTCGTACAACTGCCAGATTGGAAATTCCATACACGTATCGTTCTATCTCAACTGCCTGAGACAATCCATTTCAAGTCCTAACTTAAAGCGATCGCTACAACTTCCTTCTCGTGTCCAGTCAAGGTTCTCGTACAACTGCCAGATTGGAAATTCCATACACGTATCGTTCTATCTCAACTGCCTGAGACAATCCATTTCAAGTCCTAACTTAAAGCGATCGCTACAACTTCCTTCTCGTGTCCAGTCAAGGTTCTCGTACAACTGCCAGATTGGAAATTCCATACACGTATCGTTCTATCTCAACTGCCTGAGACAATCCATTTCAAGTCCTAACTTAAAGCGATCGCTACAACTTCCTTCTCGTGTCCAGTCAAGGTTCTCGTACAACTGCCAGATTGGAAATTCCATACACGTATCGTTCTATCTCAACTGCCTGAGACAATCCATTTCAAGTCCTAACTTAAAGCGATCGCTCCTAATTTAAACTCGCTACAACTTCCTTCTCGTGTCCAGTCAAGGTTCTCGTACAACTGCCAGATTGGAAATTCCATACACGTATCGTTCTATCTCAACTGCCTGAGACAATCCATTTCAAGTCCTAACTTAAAGCGATCGCTACAACTGACTTCTCGTGTCCAGTCAAGGTTCTCGTACAACTGCCAGATTGGAAATTCCATACACGTATCGTTGTATCGAGACTGCCTGAGACAATCCATTTCAAGTCCTAACTTAAAGCGATCGCTACAACTTCCTTCTCGTGTCCAGTCAAGGTTCTCGTACAACTGCCAGATTGGAAATTCCATACACGTATCGTTCTATCTCAACTGCCTGAGACAATCCATTTCAAGTCCTAACTTAAAGCGATCGCTACAACTTCCTTCTCGTATCCAGTCAAGGTTCTCGTACAACTGCCAGATTGGAAATTCCATACACGTATCGTTCTATCTCAACTGCCTGAGACAATCCATTTCAAGTCCTAACTTAAAGCGATCGCTACAACTTCCTTCTCGTGTCCAGTCAAGGTTCTCGTACAACTGCCAGATTGGAAATTCCATACACGTATCGTCGTATCGAGATTGCCTGAGACAATCCATTTCAAGTCCTAACTTAAAGCGATCGCTACAACTTCCTTCTCGTGTCCAGTCAAGGTTCTCGTACAACTGCCAGATTGGAAATTCCATACACGTATCGTTCTATCTCAACTGCCTGAGACAATCCATTTCAAGTCCTAACTTAAAGCGATCGCTACAACTTCCTTCTCGTGTCCAGTCAAGGTTCTCGTACAACTGCCAGATTGGAAATTCCATACACGTATCGTTCTATCTCAACTGCCTGAGACAATCCATTTCAAGTCCTAACTTAAAGCGATCGCTACAACTTCCTTCTCGTGTCCAGTCAAGGTTCTCGTACAACTGCCAGATTGGAAATTCCATACACGTATCGTTCTATCTCAACTGCCTGAGACAATCCATTTCAAGTCCTAACTTAAAGCGATCGCTACAACTTCCTTCTCGTGTCCAGTCAAGGTTCTCGTACAACTGCCAGATTGGAAATTCCATACACGTATCGTTCTATCTCAACTGCCTGAGACAATCCATTTCAAGTCCTAACTTAAAGCGATCGCTACAACTGACTTCTCGTGTCCAGTCAAGGTTCTCGTACAACTGCCAGATTGGAAATTCCATACACGTATCGTTCTATCTCAACTGCCTGAGACAATCCATTTCAAGTCCTAACTTAAAGCGATCGCTACAACTTCCTTCTCGTGTCCAGTCAAGGTTCTCGTACAACTGCCAGATTGGAAATTCCATACACGTATCGTTCTATCTCAACTGCCTGAGACAATCCATTTCAAGTCCTAACTTAAAGCGATCGCTACAACTTCCTTCTCGTGTCCAGTCAAGGTTCTCGTACAACTGCCAGATTGGAAATTCCATACACGTATCGTTCTATCTCAACTGCCTGAGACAATCCATTTCAAGTCCTAACTTAAAGCGATCGCTACAACTTCCTTCTCGTGTCCAGTCAAGGTTCTCGTACAACTGCCAGATTGGAAATTCCATACACGTATCGTTCTATCTCAACTGCCTGAGACAATCCATTTCAAGTCCTAACTTAAAGCGATCGCTACAACTGACTTCTCGTGTCCAGTCAAGGTTCTCGTACAACTGCCAGATTGGAAATTCCATACACGTATCGTTCTATCTCAACTGCCTGAGACAATCCATTTCAAGTCCTAACTTAAAGCGATCGCTACAACTGACTTCTCGTGTCCAGTCAAGGTTCTCGTACAACTGCCAGATTGGAAATTCCATACACGTATCGTTCTATCTCAACTGCCTGAGACAATCCATTTCAAGTCCTAACTTAAAGCGATCGCTACAACTTCCTTCTCGTGTCCAGTCAAGGTTCTCGTACAACTGCCAGATTGGAAATTCCATACACGTATCGTCGTATCGAGACTGCCTGAGACAATCCATTTCAAGTCCTAACTTAAAGCGATCGCTACAACTTCCTTCTCGTATCCAGTCAAGGTTCTCGTACAACTGCCAGATTGGAAATTCCATACACGTATCGTTCTATCTCAACTGCCTGAGACAATCCATTTCAAGTCCTAACTTAAAGCGATCGCTACAACTTCCTTCTCGTGTCCAGTCAAGGTTCTCGTACAACTGCCAGATTGGAAATTCCATACACGTATCGTTCTATCTCAACTGCCTGAGACAATCCATTTCAAGTCCTAACTTAAAGCGATCGCTACAACTGACTTCTCGTGTCCAGTCAAGGTTCTCGTACAACTGCCAGATTGGAAATTCCATACACGTATCGTTCTATCTCAACTGCCTGAGACAATCCATTTCAAGTCCTAACTTAAAGCGATCGCTACAACTGACTTCTCGTGTCCAGTCAAGGTTCTCGTACAACTGCCAGATTGGAAATTCCATACACGTATCGTTCTATCTCAACTGCCTGAGACAATCCATTTCAAGTCCTAACTTAAAGCGATCGCTACAACTTCCTTCTCGTATCCAGTCAAGGTTCTCGTACAACTGCCAGATTGGAAATTCCATACACGTATCGTTCTATCTCAACTGCCTGAGACAATCCATTTCAAGTCCTAACTTAAAGCGATCGCTACAACTTCCTTCTCGTGTCCAGTCAAGGTTCTCGTACAACTGCCAGATTGGAAATTCCATACACGTATCGTCGTATCGAGATTGCCTGAGACAATCCATTTCAAGTCCTAACTTAAAGCGATCGCTACAACTTCCTTCTCGTGTCCAGTCAAGGTTCTCGTACAACTGCCAGATTGGAAATTCCATACACGTATCGTTCTATCTCAACTGCCTGAGACAATCCATTTCAAGTCCTAACTTAAAGCGATCGCTACAACTTCCTTCTCGTGTCCAGTCAAGGTTCTCGTACAACTGCCAGATTGGAAATTCCATACACGTATCGTCGTATCGAGATTGCCTGAGACAATCCATTTCAAGTCCTAACTTAAAGCGATCGCTACAACTTCCTTCTCGTGTCCAGTCAAGGTTCTCGTACAACTGCCAGATTGGAAATTCCATACACGTATCGTTCTATCTCAACTGCCTGAGACAATCCATTTCAAGTCCTAACTTAAAGCGATCGCTACAACTTCCTTCTCGTGTCCAGTCAAGGTTCTCGTACAACTGCCAGATTGGAAATTCCATACACGTATCGTTGTATCTCAACTGCCTGAGACAATCCATTTCAAGTCCTAACTTAAAGCGATCGCTACAACTTCCTTCTCGTATCCAGTCAAGGTTCTCGTACAACTGCCAGATTGGAAATTCCATACACGTATCGTTCTATCTCAACTGCCTGAGACAATCCATTTCAAGTCCTAACTTAAAGCGATCGCTACAACTTCCTTCTCGTATCCAGTCAAGGTTCTCGTACAACTGCCAGATTGGAAATTCCATACACGTATCGTTCTATCTCAACTGCCTGAGACAATCCATTTCAAGTCCTAACTTAAAGCGATCGCTACAACTTCCTTCTCGTGTCCAGTCAAGGTTCTCTTACAACTGCCAGATTGGAAATTCCATACACGTATCGTTCTATCTCAACTGCCTGAGACAATCCATTTCAAGTCCTAACTTAAAGCGATCGCTACAACTTCCTTCTCGTGTCCAGTCAAGGTTCTCGTACAACTGCCAGATTGGAAATTCCATACACGTATCGTTCTATCTCAACTGCCTGAGACAATCCATTTCAAGTCCTAACTTAAAGCGATCGCTACAACTTCCTTCTCGTGTCCAGTCAAGGTTCTCGTACAACTGCCAGATTGGAAATTCCATACACGTATCGTTCTATCTCAACTGCCTGAGACAATCCATTTCAAGTCCTAACTTAAAGCGATCGCTACAACTTCCTTCTCGTGTCCAGTCAAGGTTCTCGTACAACTGCCAGATTGGAAATTCCATACACGTATCGTTCTATCTCAACTGCCTGAGACAATCCATTTCAAGTCCTAACTTAAAGCGATCGCTACAACTTCCTTCTCGTGTCCAGTCAAGGTTCTCGTACAACTGCCAGATTGGAAATTCCATACACGTATCGTTCTATCTCAACTGCCTGAGACAATCCATTTCAAGTCCTAACTTAAAGCGATCGCTACAACTGACTTCTCGTGTCCAGTCAAGGTTCTCGTACAACTGCCAGATTGGAAATTCCATACACGTATCGTTCTATCTCAACTGCCTGAGACAATCCATTTCAAGTCCTAACTTAAAGCGATCGCTACAACTTCCTTCTCGTATCCAGTCAAGGTTCTCGTACAACTGCCAGATTGGAAATTCCATACACGTATCGTTCTATCTCAACTGCCTGAGACAATCCATTTCAAGTCCTAACTTAAAGCGATCGCTACAACTTCCTTCTCGTGTCCAGTCAAGGTTCTCGTACAACTGCCAGATTGGAAATTCCATACACGTATCGTTCTATCTCAACTGCCTGAGACAATCCATTTCAAGTCCTAACTTAAAGCGATCGCTACAACTTCCTTCTCGTGTCCAGTCAAGGTTCTCGTACAACTGCCAGATTGGAAATTCCATACACGTATCGTTGCCAGATTATCTCGTATCGTCGTACTGCCTGAGACAATCCATTTCAAGTCCTAACTTAAAGCGATCGCTCAGATTGGAAATTCCAACTATCGTTCTTCTCGTGTCCAGTCAAGGTTCTCGTACAACTGCCAGATTGGAAATTCCATACACGTATCGTTCTATCTGCCTGAGACAACTGCCTGAGACAATCCATTTCAAGTCCTAACTTAAAGCGATCGCTAACAACTCGCTACAACTTCCTTCTCGTGTCCAGTCAAGGTTCTCGTACAACTGCCAGATTGGAAATTCCATACACGTATCGTTCTATCTGCCTGAGACAACTGCCTGAGACAATCCATTTCAAGTCCTAACTTAAAGCGATCGCTCGCTACAACTTCCTTCTCGTGTCCAGTCAAGGTTCTCGTACAACTGCCAGATTGGAAATTCCATACACGTATCGTCGTATCGAGATCGTGTATCGTTGTATCGAGACTGCCTGAGACAATCCATTTCAAGTCCTAACTTAAAGCGATCGCTACAACTTCCTTCTCGTGTCCAGTCAAGGTTCTCGTACAACTGCCAGATTGGAAATTCCATACACGTATCGTTCTATCTCAACTGCCTGAGACAATCCATTTCAAGTCCTAACTTAAAGCGATCGCTACAACTCCTTCTCGTGTCCAGTCAAGGTTCTCGTACAACTGCCAGATTGGAAATTCCATACACGTATCGTTCTATCTCAACTGCCTGAGACAATCCATTTCAAGTCCTAACTTAAAGCGATCGCTACAACTGACTTCTCGTGTCCAGTCAAGGTTCTCGTACAACTGCCAGATTGGAAATTCCATACACGTATCGTTGTATCTCAACTGCCTGAGACAATCCACTGCCTGAGACAATCCATTTCAAGTCCTAACTTAAAGCGATCGCTAACAACTTCCTTCTCGTGTCCAGTCAAGGTTCTCGTACAACTGCCAGATTGGAAATTCCATACACGTATCGTTGTATCTCAACTGCCTGAGACAATCCATTTCAAGTCCTAACTTAAAGCGATCGCTACAACTCACTTCTCGTGTCCAGTCAAGGTTCTCGTACAACTGCCAGATTGGAAATTCCATACACGTATCGTTGTATCTCAACTGCCTGAGACAATCCATTTCAAGTCCTAACTTAAAGCGATCGCTACAACTGACTTCTCGTGTCCAGTCAAGGTTCTCGTACAACTGCCAGATTGGAAATTCCATACACGTATCGTTGTATCAGATTGGAAATTCCATACACGTATCGTTCTATCTCAACCTGAGACAATCCATTTCAACTGCCTGAGACAATCCATTTCAAGTCCTAACTTAAAGCGATCGCTCGAACTGCCTGAGACAATCCATTTCAAGTCCTAACTTAAAACTCCTTCTCGTGTCCAGTCAAGGTTCTCGTACAACTGCCAGATTGGAAATTCCATACACGTATCGTTGTATCGACACTGCCTGAGACAATCCATTTCAAGTCCTAACTTAAAGCGATCGCTACAACTGACTTCTCGTGTCCAGTCAAGGTTCTCGTACAACTGCCAGATTGGAAATTCCATACACGTATCGTTGTATCTCAACTGCCTGAGACAATCCATTTCAAGTCCTAACTTAAAGCGATCGCTACAACTTCCTTCTCGTGTCCAGTCAAGGTTCTCGTACAACTGCCAGATTGGAAATTCCATACACGTATCGTTGTATCTGAACTGCCTGAGACAATCCATTTCAAGTCCTAACTTAAAGCGATCGCTACAACTGACTTCTCGTGTCCAGTCAAGGTTCTCGTACAACTGCCAGATTGGAAATTCCATACACGTATCGTTGTATCTATCTCAACTGCCTGAGACAATCCATTTCAAGTCCTAACTTAAAGCGATCGCTAACAACTGACTTCTCGTGTCCAGTCAAGGTTCTCGTACAACTGCCAGATTGGAAATTCCATACACGTATCGTTGTATCTCAACTGCCTGAGACAATCCATTTCAAGTCCTAACTTAAAGCGATCGCTCCAACTTCCTTCTCGTGTCCAGTCAAGGTTCTCGTACAACTGCCAGATTGGAAATTCCATACACGTATCGTTGTATCTCAACTGCCTGAGACAATCCATTTCAAGTCCTAACTTAAAGCGATCGCTACAACTTCCTTCTCGTGTCCAGTCAAGGTTCTCGTACAACTGCCAGATTGGAAATTCCATACACGTATCGTTCTATCTCAACTGCCTGAGACAATCCATTTCAAGTCCTAACTTAAAGCGATCGCTACAACTCAATTCTCGTGTCCAGTCAAGGTTCTCGTACAACTGCCAGATTGGAAATTCCATACACGTATCGTTGTATCTCAACTGCCTGAGACAATCCATTTCAAGTCCTAACTTAAAGCGATCGCTACAACTTCCTTCTCGTGTCCAGTCAAGGTTCTCGTACAACTGCCAGATTGGAAATTCCATACACGTATCGTTCTATCTCAACTGCCTGAGACAATCCATTTCAAGTCCTAACTTAAAGCGATCGCTACAACTTCCTTCTCGTGTCCAGTCAAGGTTCTCGTACAACTGCCAGATTGGAAATTCCATACACGTATCGTTCTATCTCAACTGCCTGAGACAATCCATTTCAAGTCCTAACTTAAAGCGATCGCTACAACTTCCTTCTCGTGTCCAGTCAAGGTTCTCGTACAACTGCCAGATTGGAAATTCCATACACGTATCGTTCTATACTCTGAGACAACTCAAGCCTAAAGCGAGACAATCCATTTCAAGTCCTACAATCTCTAAAGCCTGAGACAATCCATCGCTAACTTAAACGATCGCTAAAACTGACTTCTCGTGTCCAGTCAAGGTTCTCGTACAACTGCCAGATTGGAAATTCCATACACGTATCGTTCGTATCTCAACTGCCTGAGACAATCCATTTCAAGTCCTAACTTAAAGCGATCGCTACAACTGACTTCTCGTGTCCAGTCAAGGTTCTCGTACAACTGCCAGATTGGAAATTCCATACACGTATCGTTCTATCTCAACTGCCTGAGACAATCCATTTCAAGTCCTAACTTAAAGCGATCGCTACAACTTCCTTCTCGTGTCCAGTCAAGGTTCTCGTACAACTGCCAGATTGGAAATTCCATACACGTATCGTTCTATCTCAACTGCCTGAGACAATCCATTTCAAGTCCTAACTTAAAGCGATCGCTACAACTTCCTTCTCGTGTCCAGTCAAGGTTCTCGTACAACTGCCAGATTGGAAATTCCATACACGTATCGTTGTATCTCAACTGCCTGAGACAATCCATTTCAAGTCCTAACTTAAAGCGATCGCTACAACTCCTTCTCGTGTCCAGTCAAGGTTCTCGTACAACTGCCAGATTGGAAATTCCATACACGTATCGTTCTATCTCAACTGCCTGAGACAATCCATTTCAAGTCCTAACTTAAAGCGATCGCTACAACTGACTTCTCGTGTCCAGTCAAGGTTCTCGTACAACTGCCAGATTGGAAATTCCATACACGTATCGTTGTATCTCAACTGCCTGAGACAATCCATTTCAAGTCCTAACTTAAAGCGATCGCTACAACTTCAATTCTCGTGTCCAGTCAAGGTTCTCGTACAACTGCCAGATTGGAAATTCCATACACGTATCGTTCTATCTCAACTGCCTGAGACAATCCATTTCAAGTCCTAACTTAAAGCGATCGCTCCAACTGACTTCTCGTGTCCAGTCAAGGTTCTCGTACAACTGCCAGATTGGAAATTCCATACACGTATCGTTGTATCTCAACTGCCTGAGACAATCCATTTCAAGTCCTAACTTAAAGCGATCGCTACAACTTCCTTCTCGTGTCCAGTCAAGGTTCTCGTACAACTGCCAGATTGGAAATTCCATACACGTATCGTTCTATCTCAACTGCCTGAGACAATCCATTTCAAGTCCTAACTTAAAGCGATCGCTACAACTTCCTTCTCGTGTCCAGTCAAGGTTCTCGTACAACTGCCAGATTGGAAATTCCATACACGTATCGTTGTATCTCAACTGACTGAGACAATCCATTTCAAGTCCTAACTTAAAGCGATCGCTACAACTTCCTTCTCGTGTCCAGTCAAGGTTCTCGTACAACTGCCAGATTGGAAATTCCATACACGTATCGTTCTATCTCAACTGCCTGAGACAATCCATTTCAAGTCCTAACTTAAAGCGATCGCTACAACTGACTTCTCGTGTCCAGTCAAGGTTCTCGTAC
>CAMPDV010005323.1:0-24447 GCA_946699065.1 Loxodes magnus
AAATGAAACTGCTTCAAATTTTAATAAAAACGAAAATGATTGAAAGAAAAATATTGATTGATATGTTTAAAATATAATGTACAAGCGAAATTTAATTTTATGAAAAAATATACCAACTAAACAAAGAAGCTTCCTATATCTAATAAACTGTCAATTAATTAAGTAGAAAATGACTGGGAACTAGATATATCGGAAAGAATTAGGAAAATTATCCTTAAAATTATAAAGAATCTTGAAAATGAAGATCCAAACAAGTTTGAGGTTAGCATCCGTTTTCAAAAATAAAAAATATGTGGTAAACTATATAAAAATGACATCACAATAATAAATTATGTTATGATATAAAGTTAATTTGTAATTTTAAGCTAAAAATAATAATAAACATTTTATTGGAAATGTAACTAATTTAATTAAATGTAGGAAAAGTTATAATTAAAAGACTTGAATATTAAAGCACATTAAATTTGAAATAAAGGTAAATCTCAAAAATAGCCAAGCATTTATGAATAATATATCAAGGAGTAATAAATAACTATTAAGATAAATATACTTAAAATTTTTATAAAATTGCTCTATTTGATCATAAGTTTATTTAAACTGTTTCTTTACATTAAGACTAAGGAATTTAAACTTAATCTTAATATTTAGAAGTTTCAGTAAACTAAATAAAATCTTAGTTAATGAGTAATCTTGCTAAACAATTTAGGTATTAAAATTAATTAAAATTTGAATAATAATATCAACAAATATCTTCAGTCTTAAATAATTTGGTATATAAGAGATGATAAGAGAAATCTAATCGTTTAATCAAAAACTAAATAAATATTTATTTAAGCAGGCTACAAAAAGTGACTAATAAATAAATAAAATTAGACAAATGTTTATATAATTGAAAATTACATATTTCAATATAATTTTCCTCTTCCAATTTAGCAGCTTTCTCAGTCAAATTTTGTAAATAATCTTTTATAATTTTAATAATTTGCTTCCATATAATATAAACTTGTAAATGTAATAAATTTTCAGAAAGAAGAGCCTGTTAATATATTTAAAAGATAATTTCCATAGCTATATCTTACGATTTCTAAATAACATCTTAACAAAACCACAGTAAATTATGCTATAATTAAAAATTTAAATGCTAATTCTGATAGCTAAGAGACTCCATCTTTCCTAACTTCTGTAGAAGAATTAATAATTAAACAGAGTATCCTAGTATATATATTGTACTGTATTTAGAATTTGAATAAGGATAGATTGACAGTAGAATAATTAAAATAATATAGATTAAAGACTCTTGAAGATATACAGCTGCAATTTCTTTATATTTATATAATTTTTGATTAGCATGCAGAATATGGAAAAATACATCCAAATAGAAATTTTTATGAAAAAAAATTAAAATTTACTCTTCTATGTGAGAGAAGGATATCAAATAAATAATTGAATCAATCAAGCAAAAGTAGATCTTGCTAATATTGATGGTATTGCATCTAAAACTTTATCTATATAGGAATTTATCATTATAAAATGATTTTGACATAATTTTCATTAACGAAGCACATATTAAGGAATAGTTTGTACCTGATATAGTTGATAGAAATCTGAATTTCTGAGCTTATTTAATTTTTTACTATTATCTATTACTTTAATAATTTTAAAATCATTAAATATCAATAATTCTATAATTTTATTTCTGGAATTAAAATTTTAGTTTTACAAAATTGATAAAAAAAGATTCATTTAAAGATCAATTCTTGAAACTATCTAAAATTTAAATATATTGATAAAAAGAATTTAAGATTACTTTTTTCTTATTTCCTATAATGAGTAAAAATTTATTTCGCAAATAATAGCATATTTAAAAATATAGTATAAAAATTGTTTTTTTAAGATCTTATATAAGAGAGAGTTTTATTTAGAAAATAGATCAAACAAGTTAAAAAAGTATAAGTAAAATTAAATGAGATATCTTGAACTAAAGCAACTATTAATATAAATAAAATATTTCTTTACTAAGGAAAATAATTACTTAAGTAAGTTCTTTACTTCAATCTAAAATTTTTTTTATTAATAATATAAAATGAAAATCGTTCGCATCAGGAGAACAAATAGGTAATCTGATGCAGTGTATACTGCATTGCGAGTAATCTCGCACTAGATGCCATCCAAAGGGAAGGGTGGATAAGCTCAGTTTAGACATGCCTAACTTGCCCCGAGGATTCTCACTAGCAGTATGAAAATTTGACTGACGGGTTTTTTAATTAATGACTTAATAACTAGTTCTTATTTAGACCTTATTCAAGAAGACTGAGCATTTAATCAAGATTCGAGAATAATCTTTAATAAGAAGATTCCTCATTTGGAGAAGAGGAAGTGGCTCTTTGGAGGAATAGAATAAAATTAAGCTTTTGAGAACACTTTTTTTAATATTAAATATTAATATTGAAAGAGCTGCGCGCCAACGAGGATCTGCGCACTCTATAATCATATTTATTTATCTTTCTTATTTCGATTAAAAAGGAAAAATGATTCATTTCATATGAGAAATTAAAACTCAAGATTATTTAATTAATTTAAAATAAGGATAGTAAAATAGCTTTGATAAAATGTATATTATGATTTAACTTATACTAAAAAGAATTATAGTTGTAAATCTAAATATCAGTATATTAAATAAGATTTATAAATATCCTTATATTTTTCATTATGAAAATTATTAGAGAAATATTATTATTTTAATTTAAATCTATTTTTAACCTTTTTATGCAATAATTTATATCTAAGTAAGGATATTTTGCAAATTAAAAATTAATTATAATTTTTTGTTAAAAATAGGTTTACTTAAGTATAAAAAAGCAAATTTTTTTGAGCTATAATATATTTAATATTAATAAACATAAAAATATTTTTCACTTTAGTTTAAATAATAATACCATATTACTTTAATATAACTACATTTTTCTAAATTTTATATTGAAAAAATGAAAAATTAATTATAGTTATTTTAAAATTTAATGCAGATAATTTAATATTAATATCATAGTTTACTTACGATGCTCTAGTATTTATAAGATACTTTATAATAAATATAAAGCTTACCATAAAAATTAATGAGTCGAAAAAGTAAAAGATGACAAAAACAGGTAAATAGAAAGATAAACTGGATAAATTAATAAAAAGTGAAAAATAAATTAAATTAATTATTTAAAATAATATTTTTTGAGAAGTTAGACAAAAACTTCTTAAATATTTTGAAATTTTGATAAGATAATATAATACTGTTTAGCTTATCTTTTCATCAATGTTTTAAAGTATAAAATTCAAAAAATCTTTTTGCACTAAGAAGAAAATTTTAAATTTTATTTTAATATCCAAATAAATTCATTGATGAAGAAATCTTCAGTTTCCATTTTAAAAATTTATAAAATACTTTTCTTGGACATCTTCATAAGCAATGTAGTATTTTAATCTTATTTTATTATAATTTAACTATTTAGTTAAGTCTGCTTATCTTCTTTCTTAATATATATTTTTTAAATATTTAGTTTGCTCAAAAATATTTGAGTAAAGATATTAAAAAGTTATAAATTATTTAAAATAATATTTATTTCTAATCATTAAGAAGTAAAAATTAAAGCTTGGGAAACAATATAACTATGCTCATATGCACTTTAATGGACTGAAGTATCTTGGTAAAGAATGAATCAATAGAAGGAAATAATAAGCGATGAATGACACTCTTAATACAAAGGAAAATAAAATATTTATATTTATCCACAAATAAAGAAACTTTTTACATTTTATATTTTATTTTCCGAACTAAAAAAAGTTATAACTAAAGATAAAATTGATAGTATTTCTTTTTAAAATCTTTATTTAAGTTAATATCTAAACATAATACAAATATGCTTTAAGAGAGTTACCGCCTGTAATTTATTACAACTACCAATCAGATGTATTTTTCCGAAATGCTTGATCAAATCTATCTTTTGCATAATGATAAATACGCTAAGTAAAGTAATATTTAAGCTCTTTGAGGTATTCTTTTATTATAACTTTAATATTTTTTACTATTATTTTTATTTGGAAAGCTTTTAATTCTTCAAAGTAAGTTTAACTAATATTTTAAGTAAATTTTAAATATTTTAACTTTTAATCATTGAAACTAAAATATTTAATAGCATAAAATTATATAAAAGCATATATAAATAAAAAGCTAGCTATTATATATTAGAATTAAATAAATATGGTAGATTATATTGAAAACAAAACTGTAAAAGAAATAATATTTAAGCAATGTTAAAAGTAAGTAAAAATAAACTAAATTTTAAGAAATAACATTCCTAAAAAGATTAAAAGATAAAATATAAAAATCTCATAACTAAAAATGATTTAAAATTTCAATTTTCAAATTTTATAAAAGTAATAGAACAAAGTTAAATTTAAATTTTATTAGGTAATATATGATATATTGGATATTAAGACTAACATATTATGTAATATAACTAAGAATAATTAATTAGAAAATATGAAAAATGCAATTAAAAACGATTTAATTTTACAAAAAATACAAAAATTAATAGATTTATTTTTAAATAAATTGAACTAATTCCAATTAAAAAAAAACAGATAAAAAATTAAGAATAAATAATACAAAAAAATTTTAAATTATTAGATTAAAACACTATTGAAATTTTTAAATAAAAATAATATAAGTTAGCACTTCAAAATCTAATTTTTTATTTTTTAGATATAATTTAAAAATTAATCTTTTATAATTACATTTTTAAACAAATAATAAAAAGATATAAATATTTATTTAAGTTTTTTTGTCATAGAAATCTAAAATTTATATATTACAAATATTATATTCATATAAAGTTCAAGCTAATTAGTTTGTATTAAAAATGAATATCATTTTAGATTTATCTTATTTTATAAATTTAATCCAGTAAAATAATTATTACATTCTAAAAAATTTTATATTTAAAATATTTTTTTAATTTTATCTTATCTTATCTTTCTTTTGCTAAAATAAAGAGTTAAATTAAATTAAATTAATAGTTTTTTAAATAATTAGTTTTATACATTTGCTTTTTAATCACTTTAAAAATTAAGGAAATCCTTTAAAATGGTTGAAATTTATTTTTTTAATTCCTAATTTTTTAATATCATATTTAAACTATTAGCAAAGAAAGTTATTTGGATTCAAATTATTTTTTTCTAAAATATTTGTCTAAAATAAAGCAAACATTTGATTAAACTGGTTTATTTAATGGTATTATATCTAAAAATTAATAAGAAAATGAAAATAAAATAGATGAATTTAGTCAAATTATTATGATGTAATTAATTTAAGCAAACTTTACATTTAAAGATATCAGAACAAGGTCTTATTAATTTTTTAATTTGTCAAAGATAATTATTACATATTCTAAATATTTAACTTATTTATTCTATACTTTTACTTTCCTTCAATAATTTATTTTGTTATGACTATTTAAGTTACCTTGCTTCCAAAAAATACTTTCTTGATATTTATTTAATTTTTTTCTATTGAGTGAAAAATTATATACTTATTAATGCTATATTTTCATTAATTTTAAGCTTTTATATCTTAATGTTATACTAGTTAAATTTAATTTCACCTCATTTAAATAGTTATATTTAGAGGTTATATCTATTCATTATCTTAAAATTTAGATAGTTAATTAGCTCGAATATATTTAAACAAGTTCAGAATTTACGAGTCATGATGCTCCTAAAATATATTTTTTGAAGATTCTCTTGAATAATCTATTCTAGCACATTGTTTCTATCTTAGAAAACTAAGTATCATATTCACAAAAAATTTTAAATATTTTGCTAGTAGAATCTTCTTTATTTACACTGTTTATGCTAAAATCTAATAAATTAAAAGGCTATATTTAAATTATCAGGATTTAATATTAAATCTTAAATATGTAATGTTTTTTATTTATTTTATATATAAAAAGTAAGTTCTATATACTAATTTTTCTAAGTAAATAAGAAGAATAATACTCAGGATTTTAATAATTTAGAGAGAAAAATTATGAATTAATTTTAAATAGTACTTTGCTACTAATATTTTACTATATCAATTTAGAAATTATAAAATATCAACATTTTTACACTTTACTATGAATCTAATAATAAGTTATAAATTTTTTTACGTTGATATGCTTTTTTCTGGGATTTAAATTGTAATCTGAAAGAAAATAAAAAAAGAGATAGACTAGTTTAAAATAAGAGTCCTAAAATTATATTCTAAAATTTAAATAGGTTTAAAAAAATTTTTTACATTTTTATTATTTCCAATACGAAATAAGAATTAACTATCACTTAAAGCAAAAAATTTTTATAAAAGCTATTATAAAATTTGGCTTTCAAGGTTTAATACTAAAATAACCTCAATTAGAAAAAATGGGTAAATAAGATTAATTAAGAGTAAAATTATTACACAAGATCAAATCGAATTGTATTAGCCATTTTTAATGACATTGCCTGTTTATTCTTATATGTTTCATTTTCCTTTTTTATAAAATAATTTATCAAATATTAGATGCTTATCAGAAAAGAAATTACAATTTTTATTTAATTGTTTTAAGTTAGTTTAATTACTTAATTTAATTTTAAGTTTAAATTTCTGTTTTTAATAAATCTTTTATCTTATTAAAATCTTTTAATTTCAATTCTTTTTTTATCTAATTTCATTTATTTTCTATTAAATATCTATTGTCTGATTTTAAATATTCATATAATTCCAATATTCAATAAGGAGATTTTATATATATAAAAAAATAAATAAAGTGACAAAAAGATAGTCATTAAGATATTCTTTAAACTGAAAGAAATATTTTTAACTAAAAAAATGATTACTTAAGTAAATTTATACTATATTTAATTTAATAACTTTTAGCAGCTCAATTTTCTAATTTTGATCGGAAAAAGAAAGAAGAGACAGTGATTATATAAGAAATTAAAACTATAAGATTGCTTTATTAATACAAAATACAGATAATTAAAAATAATTTATTTTGAATTAATTTACAAAAAAGATTAATTTATAAATTTTATATCTATTGACTCAATAATTAGTAAATTGCTTCTATATTTCTGTAATTAATTATACAGTTTGTTTGAAAAAGAGTATTATTTTAATATAGTTCATTAAAATTTTAACATAATCATTTTTATTTAAGTAAAAATAAATTAATAACCTATATTATAGCTTTATATTAAAATAAATTTATTAGAGTATTAATTAAAGAGAAATTTCTTTCGATTTATTATCATTAAAATATTCAAATAGAATAATATATTAACAATATTTATAGCAATAAAATTAATTCTTTTCTTTATACGACTAAATTTTTTAATTTTTTATTGAAAATGAAAAAATACATTTAGTTCACGTTAAAATTAATAAAGTAAATTTATAGTATTATTATTATTATTTTTTAACTAGATATAAAATTAAAGTTTGCATATCCTGGGTTTTCAACCAAGTTTCTGCTGACAATTTTTTCCCCGTGGCTGTTCTCCACGACCTTTTTTTAAAGTGGACGGCTATTACGAAGGATTCTCTTAGTTTCTTGTTCATAGTTTCTATTTATATATGCCTTACTCAGTTATCCAAAGTTTGTTTAAGTTTCTTCAGGTCCTTTATTCTTCATTGTACTTGTGTTATCTTCATTTCTTACAATATCTTAGTAAGTGATACCAAGATTAGCATACCAACAATTTAATTTTTTTTTTCTAATTTCTATTTTTAATAAATTTTTTTCTCCAGCATCTCAATTCTTTTGCTTATGTTTATATGATTTTTTTCTTAATTTTACTTTTCTTAAAGTTGTATTTTGTGCTAATCTTCTTTTTGATCATTCTTTGTGATTAAGTGAAGTTAGTTTATGACATTTCATAAAGTTGATTTTCTGTTTCTACTGAGTTTTTAATCAGTTAACTTTTGAGAATTAGCAGTTCGTTATTTTAGTCTTCTATGTAATTCATTAGCTCCCAGATTTTTTCTCCTTTATTAAATTTATAATTAATATATCGTTTGAATTAAGAAAAAATAGCAGGCATTCGAAAGGGTTTTTTTAAAAACCTTATTCTAAGTCAAGAATTGAGAGGAAGCGAGATGCTAGCTCTTCAATTAACTTCAAGTAAGGTAACGCGAATAACGGATATTATTTTATTTAAGTGTTATTATTTCTTCACACTTATGTCACCCTCTTACCCTCTATTAAAACCCATGACTCCTACGTAATCATTTACTTATGATCGCTAATCAATCGATATATTTATTGAATTATCGAAAAAAATTATTGGTTTATTTGCCAACGGCTACTCAAAATCATACAATATTCTCTCTAAATATTCCAATCAACCATAAATATCAAAGAGTTATTGGCCATTTATATTTTGCTAGTAAAATTGTTCTCCTCTCACTCTTAACTTAATTCAGCCAAACCATATCAGCAATAATCTTAAGAAATTGCTGTATAATTATTAAATAGTCTTCTTTGGTTCTATTGAATTCTTTTTATCGATAGAATGTTAATATTTACTTTTTATTTTAATTATTCTAACTATTTATAAAAAGTAATCCAACTCTTTGAGAGCTTAATAGCTTTAGTATCTTTGAGATTAAATTAAATATAAAATAGATTTATTAATTTATTTTTATTATTTTTCTTTAATAGTGTTAGTAATGTTTTAAATCAGATATAAATACTTATTTCTTTAAAATTTTGTCATTTAAATTATTTTTGGTTTTTTAAATAAATTTTTTTGCAATAATTAGATAATCAGATTAAAAATTTTGCAATTTATAAAAATTATAATTGCTTAAATTAAGAATCAACATGCTTTAAATGCTTATCTATTACTAGGTTATTAAATTAAAATTATTAAATATTTTCTAAAATATACAATATCTTTAAGCTGAATTATAGCAAACTAAAGCTTATTCAAATTTTAATAGATAAATGATCAACTTTTTTGTATTTATTAAGAAGAAAAATTTTAAGATTTAATTTTATCTTAATAATTATTAATAATTCAGTACTTATAATTTAAATAAACAGCAATATAAGATTGAAGCCAATAAAACCCACACAATATAATTTAAATATCATATTAGATAAATGTAACAATAAATAGATAATTCAGCTTAATTAATTCATAAAAAGAAAAACTCATAAATTTTTTTAAAATTATCATATTTTTACCTTTAATTTTCAATAAAATATTATAGTAATATTTAACTTTATATAAATTTTATTTTTTATTTTTTTCGCATATATTTTATAAAAAATTTAAGAAAATAATAATTATTTTTTATTTGCTTATATCTTAGTTTTAATTTAATTATTTATGCTTTTAGATATTTAAAGATGGAAAAAAATTAATTTATTTATAAAAAAATAATATTTTATATCTCTTATTTCAAATTTAAGTTTCAGTCAAAAATCTTTTAAAATTATTTTATTTTGCTAACTTATTCTCTAATTATAAAATATATAAAGTTAAAGTAGATATTATTGATAATTTAATTTATATACTTAAATAATAACAAATATTTTCTATTTTCATTTTAGTATTTAAAAATAATTTATTTAATTAAACATTAAAATATTCAATTCAATTCAAACTAAAGGATATTTTTGACGTCTTTAAAAGCAAGAATTGCTTCCTTCAATTATAGACGTTAGTAAATATTTTAATGTTTTTATTCTTGTCTTAATCTAATCATTTATCTTTAATTGTTCCTTCTTTCTACTCATCTTAAAATTCATCCTTTTTTGCTTACTCCATTTCTAGAATCTCAAGTATTGCATTAGCTTATTGTGAAATATTTTGATTTATAAGTCTAAATACTCCAGTTTAAAGCTTGAAAATTAGTTTATATATTCTTGATAATATAGTATGAGACGATTTAAGTCATTATTCCCGACCTTTTCCGATAGTCAATCCCTTATATTAGAATAGTATATACATTTAAAGATATGTTCGGAAGTCTCATATTCTCCACGCATACAATAGGGATTATCAATATGATAATGAATGTCTTAAAGATTCTTACGAAAATTATAGGATTATATTCTGAGATTCTATTTACTGATAAATTCTTGTCTATACTGTTTGTTTAATTTCGTATTACTAATTAGTGGAAATTGTTAAAGATTACCTAATTGCTCAGTATATATTTTAGCTGCTTTCATTGTAATAAATTATTTAGAGCTGCATTATAGAAATATTGTTGTATTTTGTCTCTATTATTATTTAGTAAAAGTTTTAAGATTGGTATTATTCAGATATTCTCAGATCGATATGGTAAAGGTCTGATAATAGCTACAATTAATCATAGTCATAAAATATTTTTTCCAAATATTAATGAAAAGAGAGCCTAGTTATGTAACTCTTTGGCTGATGCTTATTGAATTAAGCAACAGGATAATTGCATTTCTTACAATAAGAGAGTTCCCTGGGTCGTTTTGCTGGAAAGAAGTTTCCCTTCTCTTGAAAGTGAAACCTTTTAAGTTTATAATTAATAAATAAATTATTATCTCAAATATCATAAGTCTTTTATAGTTTTAGGCTTGAATATTATAGATTTTATATTTTATACTCTTATAAAATTTTAGAAAAGTTACCTTCAAAGTTACCTTCAATACTCATAAAAATTTCCTTTAATTATTATACTGTAGTATTATTATGTTTTTCTATAAACTCCAATTCAAAGTTTACTGGAGTTTTTCGTTTTTCCTCAATAACATAACAGATTCTCCGTTATTATTGAGAGTTTAACCCTTAATAGAATTAATTTTAATTTTGTCGAAGTTCTAATAATTATCTGTTTAATCCTAACTTTATGCAATAAATTTTTTAACAATTACATACTAATTACTAGAATATCAAAATTCTATTATTTATTATCAAGACTGAAGTAACAATTATTGAGAGATATTTAAAATACTTTGTTTAGTATTTTCTATTTTTAACTAATTCTATTTTATGTTAAAATATTTAAAATACATTATTATTTGCTATTTTTTAGAATTGTCGATATTTTGAAAATTTTATGTATGCAAATTTTAAATATTGCTACTTTATTCCAATTGAAATATTTAATTAATTCTATAAATCATAAATTATTGATTGAGAAAACCTATAAAAAATTTAATCACTCTAAATTTATCCAATTTACTAATATTATTTTATTTTTTTATCTTTTTTAAAGCATTTATTTACAATTTAATTTTTTTCATTTATTTTAGGATATTTTTTAGTTACTTATCTTTTTATTAAATTAATACTGGCTTTCTATTTTCAATATTCAAAATTTTTAAATTTTATTCTCATCGGGAACTAGAAATGAATATACTTTCTCTAATTTATTAACTTTTTGAAGATTTTATCTAAAAATTATAAATTTTTAATATAAGAAAAGGAATTAATTGTTGCATTTTTCATGAGATTTTCTTTAGTGATTTCAAATTTAAATTTTACAGAATTGAATGAGATAAATTCAAAGATACTAACTAAACTTGCTTAATATGTTTCTAAATATAAGTAACATGCTTTTCCTTGCTTTAATTAATATCTTTTCAGCTTAAATTTTTTATAATAGAAAAAAAGATTGCAAATATTATGATAAAAGTGCTAAACTTTTTGCAGTACCTTAATAGTAATTTAAAAATATAAAATATAAAAATTCTCAGTTTGGAAATTAAAGCTACTGACTTTTCGAAATCCAATCGTAAAGATAAAAATAAACTTTATATAGCTAACTTTACGAAAAGCAGTATTAAAGCAAACTAAATTAAATAAAATCAATAATTTAAAATTTTATTAAGTATATAATATGTATACTAAATATATTATAGAAGATTAAAAGAGCATAAAGAAAAGCATGTGCTATTAATTGATTAAAGTTTTATATCTTTAAGGAATTTTTTATAATAACCTTATTAAATTTATTAATTATCTTTTTATCAATCAAATAATATATTATTTTCATCTAATTTATCTTTAAATTTATTAATATTATAATATTAAATTTAAATAGTTTCTATTTTATAATATCACAACGGTTTAGTCTATTAAAATGTTTATAAAACTTGATGTTATAAAATTTACCAAGTTTATGTTATATTTTTTATCTTATTTATAATTTTCTTCCATATCATACAAAGCATTTGTATTTGTTTGATTTTAATCTATCTTCTTAATAAATATTCCGTTTTTCATAATTGATAGCTTTATTTTTTATTTGCTTCTTTGAGGCTATATCTACCTTTCATTTTTCATTGAATTTGTATTACTCTTATTGTTCAACTTATTATTTTTTTTTGCTTCTTTTCTAGAAAAGGGCTAAACTCAATTTATCATACTAGAAACATATAAAAAAATGTATCGATTTTTATAATTTTGAAATGTCGTATGCTTATAATAATATGGATTTTTATAAAACTCGTATAATAAAAAATAAAACATAAATTCTTAATGGAATGTCTCTCTAGGAATACATTTATGTCAACAGCAAAAAGAATTATAGACTAAATAGAAAATAATTAGAGTGTGTTTCCTGTAATTACTTTTACCAAGTATAATAAACTAATATTAGAGAGAATATTTATATCTATAAACTGAAGATTTTTTCTTATAATTTTCAATAATTGCTGAGTAATTGCCACATTAACGTTAGATATAACATTATTTTATTATGTGACTAAGATTTTGATGAAATTAATCATATTTTTATACTATGCAAATATTATTGAGGAATTCGAAAGTCATAAAGCTTTTAAAGAAAAAGACAAGAAGAAATTAATTCTTTATGAATAAAACTATATAAACAAAATTTCTCAAATAATCAAATTCCTAAAATAGATAAATTCATTTAAATTTTCATTCCAAATTACTAAAAAGTGTTTTGAAATGTTTGACTACAAGATGAATTTTAGAAGATTTTCCTGAAGAAAAAATAGAAACAGTTCACCAAGACAATTAATAAAAATATATGATAAAGAAGAACAAGAAGAGATTTGTTTAACATTGTTAACATTTACAATTTTTTATTTTTCAATATATCTGTAATATTTATAGCCTCAACTTTTTCTATTGCAACTATGTCCCAGTATTCTTAAATATTGAAACTATTATATTTTAATTAATTAGTAATATTTTTATTTATTATAAGTGAAAATGACTAATTTATTTATTTCTATCTTGCATCAATCTTTTAAATTTTATTAATTAAAATGTTATCATTTGATTCATCTCTTTAAAAATTTGCTATTATTTTATGGAAAATTAAAATATTTTAAAATGATTTAATTTTCTTTTTTCTAAATTCCTTAAATAAGATAATGATATATTAATCAATTAATATCCTCTTATCTTCTTTAAAAATGTGTAATCATTTCTCTTTTTGCATTAGCTAGTTTAATTCTTCTACTTTAAGATTATATAATATCTAATATATTTCCTTTTTTAAGATAAAATTTCATCAATTTTAGTCGATGCTTTTTCTTTCACTTGAATAAAATATCAGATGACTGATATGTAACTCTCATCTAACATAATATATTTTAGAATTCTTTTAACAAACAACTTTCCTTGAGTCCTCGATAGTTCCGCTGAATTAAACTTTCTATCTAAATAAAACAAATATTTACTATTTTCTGAGTTTATTGTATTTAAGTAAATCAGAGATTCTAATAAAAGTTACTCGCCTAATTGATTTCTGAATATGAAGCATGCTATTATAATATCTTGTTTATGAGATAATACTTCTATAATATTTTTAAATTTTATAGCTTCATTTATTATATCTTTATTTTTTTCAATTTCCCTTTATTAAATCTATATCTAATTTTTCAGCGGGTATTATCAGTGTCATATATTTTCATCTATTTGCGCATCCAAATTTACGTATGTATCATGCTTAATTTTTAAACATTCAGAAAAAAGTTAAAAAACAATATTATAAATTAGATTTTACTTTATTTTTTACTATTAGAAATTTACTTAAAATTGATTGTAAATTTAAATATCAATCGACTTAAATATTTTTTAGAATAAGAATTTTCAATTTGAGATATAAATAAAAAGTTAATGAAATTAAATAAATTAATCAATAAGATATAAAATATAAATGATATCTAAAATATAGATAAGATAATTAAAATGATATTTTTATTATTAAGTTTATCACTGATAAGTTTATGATAGGATTATTTCATTCGTTCATAAGATCATTGTAGTTTCCTTCAGAGTATATTTTTTCTATTGCATATTGGCTTGAACAAATTTAACTTGTCTTGACCACAAGAATCCTGCTCCAATCTTATTTTGGCCAAAACGTTTATTTGAATCTTCTTTTATGAGCATTTACTATAACTAATAGTAATTAGTCTCCATTGTATATCTTTTTCTTATAAATTCTTCTTTCTGGAGAGTTGTATAACTTAATCATGCCATTTCATAACTTTTAGCTTTCTTATTTCTTTTTTCTCTGAAAGTAGCAATATTTTTTAAAAATATGTCTATTATTTTAACAATAAAAGTATCTTTTTGTACGTTTTTAGAAATATGTCCTAATTTCTAGTATTTTCAACATTTTTTTAGTTTTTCCTAATAGTAAATAGGAATTCCTTGAGTTTATTGCTCTATTTCCATTTTATCATTAAGTTATTAGGGTTATTCTGGTTTAAAATATCTAGAATTTTTAATTTCCTTTATTATATTTTCTGTCTTTTAGATTCTTCCTTAAATTGTTATAGTGACAGATTTAAAGTTAATTCCTATCGTAACATAGATTTTTGCGATTTTAATGATTCCATAACATTATTCAGGTCTTAAGTTCTCTGATAGAATTCATAATACTCTTTGTTAAATTTATATTCTCCATAAAAGAAGATAGAGATAGTTGGTTATTTCCAGTTATTACTTATTAGTTCTTGTTGGAGAAATCTGTATTTTCTTAGGAGTTATTTTATAAGAATAGTCTTTAAGATTCATAATAAATAATAATAAATGTTTATACTCCTGATTAAATAATTATATATTAATAAGTATTTGATAATTAATTACATTTTAGATACATAGTTAAGATAATATAATAGTAGGTTATTGATGTAAAGTAATTAAATAAGCATAACAGTAATTAAATATAGTTGATTATAGTAATATATAATCCTATGTAATTAATATAAAGCTTATAATCTAGATTTATGCTTATTACCATTTAAAAAGTATTAAATTATATTTACTAATTAAATTATTTAGAGTATAGCTGCTTATTAGTTATTAGATACTATTGCTCTAGCTTTTAATTTAAGTATAAAATGTAACATTTTATATAAAAGTTTATTAGTCTTATGCTTAGGAAGTTATTTAAGGCTATCATCATAATTAAAGTGTAGCTAAACTTAAATCAAGAAAGGAAGCGGACTATAATATTTTGGAAAGTATTTTGAAAATATTTTGAATGTTTTTTTTCGCTCTGAGTTTTATACTAGAGGATTTGAGTGCTTTCAAAAAAATTAAGATTATTTCAAGTAGCTAAAAAACATTCGATCAATCGAAAGAATTATGTTAAAATGTTAATATTCTTAAAAATGAGGCAAAATAATTAAATAAGGACAATGTTTTAGAATTAACATATGGGCAATTAAGGCTATATTAAATAAAAGTTATTTTAGGCTAACTTGGCTTAAGGTTATACGGTGAATGCTTAAATGGAATGGATTAAACATGTTTAATCTTTGCCTAATAAAGTAAACACCTGAGAATGGATGTCTAGATTTAAAAATAGCTGAAAAACGACACTTGTAATTGGAAGAAAGGCTAATAAAGTTTAAAGATAACTATTTTATATTTCTAATTTACTTCTTTAGCTTATTTTATTTTAAAATCCTTATTCAGTGTTTTTCTTAATTAAGTTTGGCAAATTATCATAAAATAAAAAATTTAATTTAGATTTGATTATAACTTGGTCTATGTAATGCTTTAATTCCTCTAATAGCATCTGATTGTTATCATCTTTTCTAATCAAAGTATGGAGATAAATTTATAAAATATTTTCTAAATAAAAATTCTTCTTGATATATATAAATTTTCTAAAATAGTAAAATTTGTTTGGTTTTAAAATTAATACAACTATCTCTCTTGTTAGAGATAGAGTTCATCTTATTTTCAATAAAATGGATGAACATCCATAAACTGAAATTTTCTTTTTATAAATAATTTTAAAATATTTGAATAGAATTGGAATAATAAATGAAAAAATGTATATATAAATACTGGAATACTTTGATAATTTGCATTATAAGTAAATAGAAATAAGAAACTTTGATTTATGAAGATTAAAAGGAAAATTATATTGTAAAGAGTAAGAAATTGAATGAAACATTGCAAGATAATCATCAATATATGTAAATGAAAGATTAAGCTTTTTTTTAATTAAAACATATTTTGAATATAATCTGGATTGCTAGATCTAAATCAATTTTCATCTTTTTTTATGGGTTTACATCTGAAATTGGCAAATACTACTTCACAATGATAGAAAAATCTTTTTATAAAAATTCGTAAATAAAAATGCTTATAAAATCTTTACTGTTTAACATACTATTCTAGATTTTATTCTTAAATTAAATAATTCAGCGCAGTATTACACATTCAAACTAAAGCTTTATTTATATATTAAAACTTTAAAGTAATAAAAGCTAAACATTTTTTTTTAATAAGACAAAACTCATTTATAACTTTCTAGGCATTTTATCTCTGAAAATATTTGTTAACTGTTTATTTAATTAGATTATTGATAATATTTATAAAATGAGACTATGAAAGATTAAGCATATGACTATATTAATATACTACTTAATTAATTCCAAAATAACCCACATATTCTGACGGGAGATTTAAATGCTCTCTTGTAAGATTATGGAAATAATCCAGAAATGACTATGATAATAAGATTAGGTTTTTGGAGTTTCTTATTCAGAATGATCTTGAAATAGTAAATGATATGATGAGCAACACTTGCATACATAAAGGAACAGGATTTATGTATTGCAATGACTATATTGTAATAAACAATCACCTGAATATTAATCAATTTGCAAATTTCTAGGTTCCCTATAACTAACTATTTACTGATCATATACCAATTACGGTAAACTTTCTCTTAAATACAATTTTCAATCAGGACATAATTGCCTAAATAAAATATAAAATTAACAGGCTGCAAGACCCAATTGACAGACAGAAATATTAGGAATTTTTTTAAACTTATTAAGAATTTTTTCAAATTGATAGAGATAATTTAGAGGATTAATACTAATGTATTAAACACAACATTTTAGATAATACAGACAAAACATTACTTTCATTTATTACAGATCCTAAATATAATAAACTTACAAAATATATCACAAAAAAGTATATTGAAGCTAAAAGAGATAATTAAATATATAAAGAAACTCATGTTTAGTTTGGGAGAATCACTTAATAAATCATTAACCCTCATAATAAAGCTGCAAGCTGTTGGAAAAATTTTAAACTCCTCCTTTGAAAGTTTAAGAAAAATAAAGCAAATAAAAAATTAAAACTTCTCAATGAAAATCATAAAGATATTTTTTCGCAATTTAAAAAAATTCTTAATCCTAGACAAAGAAATAAAAGGAATTTTAACTTAGAGAATCATAAAATTTTGTTAATTCTTGAGAAATTTAGTGTTTAACAAACATTTAAACTTGACATAATAATAGATTGACTTTAGCAACCAAAAAATAAATTAAATATTTAAAAATAATTAAGAAACTAATAGCTAACCATTATCATACTTATAAGGTTTTGAACTTTTCACTTTAAAAGAAATTCCAAATTTTAAAGCGGTAGGTCCAGATGAAATTAAAGAATAGTTACTGAAGTATGTAGGAGATTATCTTACAATGATACTACACTCTTTTCTCAATAATATGCTAAGACTTGGGAAAATTTCTGATGAGCTTAACAATTCATTCATATTCCAATGTTAAAAAAAGGTAATAAAAATGAATGAACAAATTGGTGTCCAATTTCACTTATCAATACTATATTGAAATTATATGAAAAAGCTCTAAACTAATTTAGAATAATCTTTCCATATTTTAAATTATTTATTGAAATTATAAACTGATAAAAAACTCAATTTTCTTAAAACAATAGTATTTATTTGAAAATTTCACTAAAAATAAATACCTATTATAAATGCCTATTATAAAAGTTAAAATATAAGAAATTAGTAATTCTTAATTTAAGATATTTCATAATAAAATGCTTAAACTATCAAAAACTATCTAAATTAACATAAAAAAAGAATAATTTTTTGTTTAATAAAATGGAAAAATTTTAATATTTGAACTTATTTAATATAAAAATAAAATCGGAATATTTTATAAAAGTTATTATTTTAAAATAAAATATAATTTTTACATTTTTTCTTATATATTTTTAGATTTAGTATGAACAAAACTTTTAAGTTGCAAAATTTTAATTTTTTACTATAAAATTTTTTTATTTTAAGCTTCAATTATTTTATCCTTTTTTTAAAACTTTTGTAAAATTTATAATTTTATTATATAGCAATTAATCTATTAGAAAAAAAGCTAATTATTTATTTAAATTAGTATAAGTTTTATCAATTAATCAATAATATTTTAACCAAAATTTTGTTATTTTTCTAATATTTTAATTTTTAATCTTCATCACTTTTTAAATTCTTATATGATAATCTCATTGAAAAGATTATGTTTATAAAAGTGTAATATTTATAATAAAAGTTTTCTATTAAATGATAAAATCTTTAGAATAATTAATTAACTCAAATAGATAGAAGAAAGCCTCACTATTATAAAAATTTACAATGCTAATTTCAAATAGTAATGAGACTTTATCTAATCTAACCTATTAAGAAAAACTAATTACTAAACTATAATCTCAAATAAATATTTTTTATTTGATTAAGAACTTGAAAGAGGATAGACTGACTAAAGATTTTAGAAGATTAATAAAGTTAAACAGTTAGAAAAAAAAATTAAAGTGAACAAGAAAATTATATAAAGATTAAAAAAATCGCTAATTCATAAAAATGAGATATTTAAACTTTTGACTTTAAATCTTTTAATTCAATACAGAAAAGAGAATGGTTTTATCAATACAGATTAAATATAACTTATTGAAGGGCTAGTAAATCTGGCTTTTTATTATGATGCTAACTTAAGGAATGTTATCAATTAAAATTGCTAGTAGCATGATGCTTTAATGTTTTTAAATAAACGTATAGAATGAAGATTATAATATAAATTTTATAAAACATCAACTTAAAGATTCAACATATTGATCATTGCATAAATTTATAATTAATAGTTTCTAAATGTTTAATAATTCCCAGCAAAACATATGAAAGATAATAATTAATATAAATAAGAAATTATTAGTATTATAAAACTATAATTCAATCAAACTAATTTAAAAAATAGTTAAAAATCGTAGTTACTAAGCTGACTACTAGTAATATAAGTATGGAAAGAACGATAAATCAATAAAAAATTAGTAATGTGTGTATAATAATTTGAGTAAGTTATTTTATTATTTTATTATAGAATTATATTCAAGGAGGATATTTTACAATTAAGTGTATATTAATTAATTTTCTAGAAAGTAAGTCAATGTTTGAAAGCTAAAATCAAGATTTTTCACAGAATATTAGCTTCTTTCAGAATTAAGCTACTAAATAAAGAAATATTAAGAAGAAGCCATACATCAAAGCAATTAACAAAGAAATAATAGAATGCTAAAAATTTAGTAAAGACAATAAAATGTTTTTAACAGAAATAAGAATCTCTAAAATGCTAGAATAATTATAATTTGCTTGAAATATACTAAATTAGTACCTTTTATTATAATATTATCAACTATATTTTTATCTATTTTTTTTAATATCAGTAACTGTAAAGAATAATATAAAAATTTCTATAATATTAATATAAAATCTGTAGGAAAAATTTAAATCATAATCTAATAATTAAATATAGCTGGTAAAATTTATTTTTGATAAATTACTACCTATTAATTTAATTTAAGCAAAATATAATTTAAAAAGAAAATTTAAAGAAAATAATTAATCTCTCAAATCTATTTTAACGATTTAGATAAATTGTCAAATATGTTTACCATCTACCGAAGGATTTGAATAAAAATAATTATTTTAATTATTTCTAATTAATTTCCTCAGTTTAATAAGTAAAAAATAATTTAAATCACTTAATGAGTAAATAAATCTCCTTTAATTAAATCAATTAAATAATAAGTCATTTAATAATGAGTATTTAGGAGAAATAAAAATTATTAGAAATTTATTTAATAAAATAAATTTTTAATGGATTAAGCATCTTTTTGATATAAAAAAGTTTTTTAATTCTTAAGATTTTATTGGCGTTTTAGTAAAATAAATAAATATTTTTTAAGGTAATAAATCTCTATCTAAAAAATTATAATGCTTAAAGTTAAAAGTTAAAAAGCTTTGTTAAAGCTTTAGTAGTCAGCCATCTGACCTATTCTATCAGCTTGTCTCCATTAGTTTGTCTTGAATTTCTACTAGGCTTAGTTAGGCGGTGTAGCACTTCATTAGTGCACCATCCTTTAATATTCGGAATAGTTTTTGTCTTGCACTTAGCGTTCCTAATTATTTCTTCAAGGATTAAGATTTGAATTAAAGAATTTTTTTCTATAAATGTTTCCGCTTTATGTTGGATATATCCTAAATAGTTTTCTAAAAATATCTTATTTATTCTTTCTTTAAATTTCGCTTAGTTAGTAGCAGTATTTTCATTAGTGTTATTTATTGCACACGTAGCATTTTATTCTTCTTTTAAACTATTGTTCCTGTAACACTTATTTAATTTAAATTTACTACTTATTTTAAATAAACGTTTACTGTTTATTTTAATTTGAGGCTTCATTTTCTATTTCCATAGGATCTGATTAGTTCTGTTAAAACGAAAATGGCGTAACCTGAATTTATTATTAAATTTAAAGAATTCTTTTTTCCAGTTTGTTTTCTATTTCTTATGATTATTAATATTGTTTCTCAAGTAAAGACGTTATTAGTTTTTCTAATTTTTCTACTTTATCAGTGAGGTATCTATTTTTAAACATAAACTCTTTTAATGACTTAGATAATATTTCTATTTGAGTTTATGTCGGAAGTTTTTTTAATTCTGGGTTTCCAAGTGGTTAATGTTCGTCATATCAATCATATTTCTCACTTTCACTCATTGTAATTATTTCACTTTTTTATTTTTAGAGAATTTTCCTTTTAAATGTTTTGTTCAAAGTTCATTTATTTCTTAGAAGCCATTTTATATATATAATAAAGCTTTAAAAATTGGTATAACTTTATTCTTATTCAATTTAAACAAATAAAGAGAATATATTTAATTTTTCATAAATAAAATAAAGCTGAGTTATGTAATGATTGAAAATAATAAATATTTAATACTAAGAACATAAAATAAAATATCCTTATAAATGTTTACAGGTAACTAAATATTTTTCTTTTAATGATTATTTATATAATTTAAAATAAAAGCTTAAATTTAAAATATTAAAATATTGATATAATAATTTTATAAAGTAAAAAACGTTAGTGAATATTAAATAGAAGTGATTATTGAAATTGAATAAAGTAAATTAATTAAATATTTAAAGTATAAATTTATATCTTGTAAATGTATTGAAATAAATCATTTTACAATAGGTATTAAAAAATTAATAGATATTTTATTTATTTATAAAGCAACTTAGGAGATAAAATACAGAGCAGACTATATATCAACAAAGGAAATAATTTTGATTGATAAATACTCCTAATAAACCGTGAAAAGCTTTTCTTCTGTAAACAATTTATTTTAAAAGTTAGAAAAAAGATATATAAAGTGTTATCCCTCATGTTTATTAAATATCCTTTTATTAAATATGAGAGATAAATTAACCGTATAAAAAAATTCCCTTACATCTAATACATATAATTAATGAATGCGAAAGATATCTGCATAATAAATTGTTCTTTCCTTATTTAAAACAAGAGTTTAAGAAAAAAAAATTTTTCTAATCAGCAACATAATGAAAGCATAAAAATGAATTAATAAAATAAATTTTTAAAATAAAAGAAACATAAAATTTATAAAGATATATTAATAATCGCTTTGAAGTAGAATATCAATAATTTTTAATTAACTACTTAAAAATAAATAGAAATTCTATCGAAATAGTAGTTAACTAAATTATGTAGATTAAATAATATTCATAAAATGCCCATAAAAAGATATTTTAATTTATATTTTCTAAATTTTTTTACTATAGTAAAATAGATATAAGACTGAAATTAGAAAAGAGATGAATTTTATGTAAAAATAATCAATATATTTAAAAGAAAATATTTTAAACTTTTAAGTAAAATTAATAGAAGTTTATATCTTATCCTTAATAAAAGTAAATAATATAAATAATAATTTTGCATGAAAATATATTTTTAGTTTCTTTATAATAGAGAATTTTTGTATAAAGTTTAATTAATAAATTTTATTATAGTGTGTAGTACCTCGTTGGTACGTAGCTCTTTTCATACTTCAATATATGTCCATTTCTTCAAATAACAATCAGGCAATAGAAATTCTTTTCATAATAATTATCTATCTTTTTTATTTTACTCTACACTATCTCTTGTTCTTCTGTCTTCTACCTATCTACACTTTAAAGATCTTTGTTGCAAGCTTCCTTTATTTTTTTTACATATCTTGCTAATTTTCGTTACTAATTATTTTCTTCTTAATCAAGCTTTATAAACTCATAAAAATTATTATTTTCCTGGTCTATAATTTTTCCTATTCCTTTTTACATTCAATTTTATTTTCTATGTATAAAAATGAAAATTAGCTTGAAAATGAACAAGAAAGGAAATACTTAGAAGAAAAAAAAAACCTAAACTAGAAAATTAGTTCTGAAGAGCAATAAAACTTGATATATAATAACATTTAAAAACAATATAATACCTTCAATTGGAAGAACATATTCTGAAAATTGAAGGTACCACAAATTTTTTTAGTTAAATTTAATTTTATTTTATTTTCTATTTATCTCTTTCTTTTTAAGTAAATATTTGATATAATCTTTTATTATCAAGTCGGCTTTGATTTTTTTTCTCCTTTTATTTTCTAATTAATTTCTTGAATTTGGCCGTACATCATATTATATCAAATAGTTCCTTCCCTTATCTCTCTTTCCTATTGCTCTTAGATTTCAGATACATATATATCTTTCTTCTTTTTATTTTAGATATTTTTCTATGATATGTCTTTCATTTTCTCTTGCATCATTACAGAAAGGGGGCATTGGTTTGTCACAACTAGGTCTCCCCTTTTAAGCAACCCTAGCTCCCATTAAATTTCGTTCTTATTTTAAATATGTAAAATATTTCTTTTTTTCTACTTTAAGCATATCTCATTTAGTTGGGGTCCTGCTAAAAATTCATCAAGCCATGTCTTTCTACACTGGAATTTTTTACTCCTTCTATATCTTCTACATATACTCTATATTCTCATATTACACTGATAATATTTTTCTTCTCTATTTATCTACTATTACCATCATATATAAATATATCTTTGTCCTCGATTTTTAATTCTAATTATATTGTCGTGAAATATAATCAAATATAATTTCTCATCTTTATTAGGTTAAACATATTTCTGTTTACTGTTTTTTTTCTTAGTTACCTATCAATTTGCCTCCTAATCTCAATTTCTTCTTTCATAGATAATGTTTAAATTTCATAAACTACAGTTCATGTTATAACATCTCAATTTTGCACTTAAAAAGGCTCATCTTTGATCGTCGTAAAAATAATCTCTATATTATTTCTAATTGTTCCATCACTTATTTTCCTACAAATTATTCACAATATGGAATCACTTCTGTTCCATAGCTTAAAATAAAGTTTACGAAAGTTTTTATCATCAATCCTATTTTATATGGTGTTAATCCCTTATTTGTTGTTATTTTTCCTAATATTCATGTTTACATCTTTTATACTGCTTCTAGTCTATTCTTTACGTGTTTTTCAAAATTTATGCTCTTTTTTATTATATTTATCTAAATACTAAGGGTCACTATTATTTCGATTCTTAAATTTCCTACTTCTATAGCTTTTCAAAATTTTCTCAGTCTCTATTTTCTGCTGCTTTTCATATATTCCATTTTTTTTATCTGAAATTTTCAGTTTACAATTCTGCGCATTAGGTTAAATATTCGATTACTTCCTCTTATTATTCCCATTCACTTATTAAGGCTAAGTAATCTGCGTGT
>CAMPDV010005324.1:0-26084 GCA_946699065.1 Loxodes magnus
TATGCTTTGAGAAGTAATAAGTATTTAGAAAAGTGAAGAAGTAAAGTAAGAAAAGAATATCTAATGATAAGTTTGCGTAGCAAGCACTAAAATATAAGTTAGTATATCCAAAATGTTAGTTATAATGTCACAATTACGAATCTTTATTCGGTTTGTCAAGATATGCTTGTAGATGAAAGTTAGCCTATTGAAAAGTGAAGAAGTAAAGTAAGAAAAGAAGATAGAATTTCAGTTTTAAGAGTATGCTTTGAGAAGTAATAAGTATTTAGAAAAAGGGAAGAAGTAAAGTAAGAAAAGAAGATAGAATTTCAGTTTTAAGGAGTATGCTTTGAGAAGTAATAAGTATTTAGAAAAGTGAAGAAGTAAAGTAAGAAAAGAATATCTAATGATAAGTTTGCGTAGCAAGCACTAAAATATAAGTTAGTATATCCAAAATGTTAGTTATAATGTCACAATTACGAATCTTTATTCGGTTTGTCAAGATATGCTTGTAGATGAAAGTTAGCCTATTGAAAAGTGAAGAAGTAAAGTAAGAAAAGAAGATAGAATTTTCAGTTTTAAGAGTATGCTTTGAGAAGTAATAAGTATTTAGAAAAGTGAAGAAGTAAAGTAAGAAAAGAATATCTAATGATAAGTTTGCGTAGCAAGCACTAAAATATAAGTTAGTATATCCAAAATGTTAGTTATAATGTCACAATTACGAATCTTTATTCGGTTTGTCAAGATATGCTTGTAGATGAAAGTTAGCCTATTGAAAAGTGAAGAAGTAAAGTAAGAAAAGAAGATAGAATTTCAGTTTTAAGAGTATGCTTTGAGAAGTAATAAGTATTTAGAAAAGGGAAGAAGTAAAGTAAGAAAAGAAGATAGAATTTCAGTTTTAAGGAGTATGCTTTGAGAAGTAATAAGTATTTAGAAAAGTGAAGAAGTAAAGTAAGAAAAGAATATCTAATGATAAGTTTGCGTAGCAAGCACTAAAATATAAGTTAGTATATCCAAAATGTTAGTTATAATGTCACAATTACGAATCTTTATTCGGTTTGTCAAGATATGCTTGTAGATGAAAGTTAGCCTATTGAAAAGTGAAGAAGTAAAGTAAGAAAAGAAGATAGAATTTCAGTTTTAAGAGTATGCTTTGAGAAGTAATAAGTATTTAGAAAAGTGAAGAAGTAAAGTAAGAAAAGAATATCTAATGATAAGTTTGCGTAGCAAGCACTAAAATATAAGGTTAGTATATCCAAAATGTTAGTTATAATGTCACAATTACGAATCTTTATTCGGTTTGTCAAGATATGCTTGTAGATGAAAGTTAGCCTATTGAAAAGTGAAGAAGTAAAGTAAGAAAAGAAGATAGAATTTCAGTTTTAAGAGTATGCTTTGAGAAGTAATAAGTATTAGAAAAGGGAAGAAGTAAAGTAAGAAAAGAAGATAGAATTTCAGTTTTAAGGAGTATGCTTTGAGAAGTAATAAGTATTTAGAAAAGTGAAGAAGTAAAGTAAGAAAAGAATATCTAATGATAAGTTTGCGTAGCAAGCACTAAAATATAAGTTAGTATATCCAAAATGTTAGTTATAATGTCACAATTACGAATCTTTATTCGGTTTGTCAAGATATGCTTGTAGATGAAAGTTAGCCTATTGAAAAGTGAAGAAGTAAAGTAAGAAAAGAAGATAGAATTTCAGTTTTAAGAGTATGCTTTGAGAAGTAATAAGTATTTAGAAAAGGGAAGAAGTAAAGTAAGAAAAGAAGATAGAATTTCAGTTTTAAGGAGTATGCTTTGAGAAGTAATAAGTATTTAGAAAAGTGAAGAAGTAAAGTAAGAAAAGAATATCTAATGATAAGTTTGCGTAGCAAGCACTAAAATATAAGTTAGTATATCCAAAATGTTAGTTATAATGTCACAATTACGAATCTTTATTCGGTTTGTCAAGATATGCTTGTAGATGAAAGTTAGCCTATTGAAAAGTGAAGAAGTAAAGTAAGAAAAGAAGATAGAATTTCAGTTTTAAGAGTATGCTTTGAGAAGTAATAAGTATTTAGAAAAGTGAAGAAGTAAAGTAAGAAAAGAATATCTAATGATAAGTTTGCGTAGCAAGCACTAAAATATAAGTTAGTATAATCCAAAATGTTAGTTATAAAGTCACAATTACGAATCTTTATTCGGTTTGTCAAGATAAGCTTGTAGATGAAAGTTAGCCTATTGAAAAGTGAAGAAGTAAAGTAAGAAAAGAAGATAGAATTTCAGTTTTAAGAGTATGCTTTGAGAAGTAATAAGTATTTAGAAAAGGGAAGAAGTAAAGTAAGAAAAGAAGATAGAATTTCAGTTTTAAGGAGTATGCTTTGAGAAGTAATAAGTATTTAGAAAAGTGAAGAAGTAAAGTAAGAAAAGAATATCTAATGATAAGTTTGCGTAGCAAGCACTAAAATATAAGTTAGTATATCCAAAATGTTAGTTATAATGTCACAATTACGATTCTTTATTCGGTTTGTCAAGATATGCTTGTAGATGAAAGTTAGCCTATTGAAAAGTGAAGAAGTAAAGTAAGAAAAGAAGATAGAATTTCAGTTTTAAGAGTATGCTTTGAGAAGTAATAAGTATTTAGAAAAGTGAAGAAGTAAAGTAAGAAAAGAATATCTATGATAAGTTTGCGTAGCAAGCACTAAAATATAAGTTAGTATATCCAAAATGTTAGTTATAATGTCACAATTACGAATCTTTATTCGGTTTGTCAAGATATGCTTGTAGATGAAAGTTAGCCTATTGAAAAGTGAAGAAGTAAAGTAAGAAAAGAAGATAGAATTTCAGTTTTAAGAGTATGCTTTGAGAAGTAATAAGTATTTAGAAAGGGAAGAAGTAAAGTAAGAAAAGAAGATAGAATTTCAGTTTTAAGGAGTATGCTTTGAGAAGTAATAAGTATTTAGAAAAGTGAAGAAGTAAAGTAAGAAAAGAATATCTAATGATAAGTTTGCGTAGCAAGCACTAAAATATAAGTTAGTATATCCAAAATGTTAGTTATAATGTCACAATTACGAATCTTTATTCGGTTTGTCAAGATATGCTTGTAGATGAAAGTTAGCCTATTGAAAAGTGAGAAGTAAAGTAAGAAAAGAAGATAGAATTCAGTTTTAAGAGTATGCTTTGAGAAGTAATAAGTATTTAGAAAAGTGAAGAAGTAAAGTAAGAAAAGAATATCTAATGATAAGTTTGCGTAGCAAGCACTAAAAATATAAGTTAGTATATCCAAAATGTTAGTTATAATGTCACAATTACGAATCTTTATTCGGTTTGTCAAGATATGCTTGTAGATGAAAGTTAGCCTATTGAAAAGTGAAGAAGTAAAGTAAGAAAAGAAGATAGAATTTCAGTTTTAAGAGTATGCTTTGAGAAGTAATAAGTATTAGAAAAGGGAAGAAGTAAAGTAAGAAAAGAAGATAGAATTTCAGTTTTAAGGAGTATGCTTTGAGAAGTAATAAGTATTTAGAAAAGTGAAGAAGTAAAGTAAGAAAAGAATATCTAATGATAAGTTTGCGTAGCAAGCACTAAAATATAAGTTAGTATATCCAAAATGTTAGTTATAATGTCACAATTACGAATCTTTATTCGGTTTGTCAAGATATGCTTGTAGATGAAAGTTAGCCTATTGAAAAGTGAAGAAGTAAAGTAAGAAAAGAAGATAGAATTTCAGTTTTAAGAGTATGCTTTGAGAAGTAATAAGTATTTAGAAAAGGGAAGAAGTAAAGTAAGAAAAGAAGATAGAATTTCAGTTTTAAGGAGTATGCTTTGAGAAGTAATAAGTATTTAGAAAAGTGAAGAAGTAAAGTAAGAAAAGAATATCTAATGATAAGTTTGCGTAGCAAGCACTAAATATAAGTTAGTATATCCAAAATGTTAGTTATAATGTCACAATTACGAATCTTTATTCGGTTTGTCAAGATATGCTTGTAGATGAAAGTTAGCCTATTGAAAAGTGAAGAAGTAAAGTAAGAAAAGAAGATAGAATTTCAGTTTTAAGAGTATGCTTTGAGAAGTAATAAGTATTTAGAAAAGTGAAGAAGTAAAGTAAGAAAAGAATATCTAATGATAAGTTTGCGTAGCAAGCACTAAAATATAAGTTAGTATATCCAAAATGTTAGTTATAATGTCACAATTACGAATCTTTATTCGGTTTGTCAAGATATGCTTGTAGATGAAAGTTAGCCTATTGAAAAGTGAAGAAGTAAAGTAAGAAAAGAAGATAGAATTTCAGTTTTAAGAGTATGCTTTGAGAAGTAATAAGTATTTAGAAAAGGGAAGAAGTAAAGTAAGAAAAGAAGATAGAATTTCAGTTTTAAGGAGTATGCTTTGAGAAGTAATAAGTATTTAGAAAAGTGAAGAAGTAAAGTAAGAAAAGAATATCTAATGATAAGTTTGCGTAGCAAGCACTAAAATAAGTTAGTATATCCAAAATGTTAGTTATAATGTCACAATTACGAATCTTTATTCGGTTTGTCAAGATATGCTTGTAGATGAAAGTTAGCCTATTGAAAAGTGAAGAAGTAAAGTAAGAAAAGAAGATAGAATTTCAGTTTTAAGAGTATGCTTTGAGAAGTAATAAGTATTAGAAAAGGGAAGAAGTAAAGTAAGAAAAGAAGATAGAATTTCAGTTTTAAGGAGTATGCTTTGAGAAGTAATAAGTATTTAGAAAAGTGAAGAAGTAAAGTAAGAAAAGAATATCTAATGATAAGTTTGCGTAGCAAGCACTAAAATATAAGTTAGTATAATCCAAAATGTTAGTTATAATGTCACAATTACGAATCTTTATTCGGTTTGTCAAGATATGCTTGTAGATGAAAGTTAGCCTATTGAAAAGTGAAGAAGTAAAGTAAGAAAAGAAGATAGAATTTCAGTTTTAAGAGTATGCTTTGAGAAGTAATAAGTATTTAGAAAAGTGAAGAAGTAAAGTAAGAAAAGAAGATAGAATTTCAGTTTTAAGAGTATGCTTTGAGAAGTAATAAGTATTTAGAAAAGTGAAGAAGTAAAGTAAGAAAAGAATATCTAATGATAAGTTTGCGTAGCAAGCACTAAAATATAAGTTAGTATATCCAAAATGTTAGTTATAATGTCACAATTACGAATCTTTATTCGGTTTGTCAAGATATGCTTGTAGATGAAAGTTAGCCTATTGAAAAGTGAAGAAGTAAAGTAAGAAAAGAAGATAGAATTTCAGTTTTAAGAGTATGCTTTGAGAAGTAATAAGTATTTAGAAAAGTGAAGAAGTAAAGTAAGAAAAGAATATCTAATGATAAGTTTGCGTAGCAAGCACTAAAATATAAGTTAGTATATCCAAAATGTTAGTTATAATGTCACAATTACGAATCTTTATTCGGTTTGTCAAGATATGCTTGTAGATGAAAGTTAGCCTATTGAAAAGTGAAGAAGTAAAGTAAGAAAAGAAGATAGAATTTCAGTTTTTAAGAGTATGCTTTGAGAAGTAATAAGTATTTAGAAAAGGGAAGAAGTAAAGTAAGAAAAGAAGATAGAATTTCAGTTTTAAGGAGTATGCTTTGAGAAGTAATAAGTATTTAGAAAAGTGAAGAAGTAAAGTAAGAAAAGAATATCTAATGATAAGTTTGCGTAGCAAGCACTAAAATATAAGTTAGTATAATCCAAAATGTTAGTTATAATGTCACAATTACGAATCTTTATTCGGTTTGTCAAGATATGCTTGTAGATGAAAGTTAGCCTATTGAAAAGTGAAGAAGTAAAGTAAGAAAAGAAGATAGAATTTCAGTTTTAAGAGTATGCTTTGAGAAGTAATAAGTATTTAGAAAAGGGAAGAAGTAAAGTAAGAAAAGAAGATAGAATTTCAGTTTTAAGGAGTATGCTTTGAGAAGTAATAAGTATTTAGAAAAGTGAAGAAGTAAAGTAAGAAAAGAATATCTAATGATAAGTTTGCGTAGCAAGCACTAAAATATAAGTTAGTATATCCAAAATGTTAGTTATAATGTCACAATTACGAATCTTTATTCGGTTTGTCAAGATATGCTTGTAGATGAAAGTTAGCCTATTGAAAAGTGAAGAAGTAAAGTAAGAAAAGAAGATAGAATTTCAGTTTTAAGAGTATGCTTTGAGAAGTAATAAGTATTTAGAAAAGTGAAGAAGTAAAGTAAGAAAAGAAGATAGAATTTCAGTTTTAAGAGTATGCTTTGAGAAGTAATAAGTATTTAGAAAAGTGAAGAAGTAAAGTAAGAAAAGAATATCTAATGATAAGTTTGCGTAGCAAGCACTAAAATATAAGTTAGTATATCCAAAATGTTAGTTATAATGTCACAATTACGAATCTTTATTCGGTTTGTCAAGATATGCTTGTAGATGAAAGTTAGCCTATTGAAAAGTGAAGAAGTAAAGTAAGAAAAGAAGATAGAGTTTCTTTGAGAAGTAATAAGTATTTAGAAAAGGGAAGAAGTAAAGTAAGAAAAGAAGATGATTTAAGGAGTATGCTTTGAGAAGTAATAAGTATTTAGAAAAGTGAAGAAGTAAAGTAAGAAAAGAATATCTAATGATAAGTTTGCGTAGCAAGCACTAAAATATAAGTTAGTATATCCAAAATGTTAGTTATAATGTCACAATTACGAATCTTTATTCGGTTTGTCAAGATATGCTTGTAGATGAAAGTTAGCCTATTAAAAGTGAAGAAGTAAAGTAAGAAAAGAAGATTGAATTTCAGTTTTAAGTATTATGCTTTGAGAAGTAATAAATGTTTTAGAAAAGTGAAGAAGTAAAGTAAGAAAAGAAGATTGAATTTCAGTTTTAAGGAGTACGCTTTGAGAAGTAATAAGTATTTTGAAAAGTGAAGAAGTAAAGTAAGAAAAGAAGATAGAATTTCAGTTTTAAGTATTATGCTTTGAGAAGTATTAAGTATTATAGAAAAGTGAAGAAGAGAAGTAAGAAACGAAGATAGAGTTTCAGTTTTAAGGAGTATGCTTTGAGAAGTAATAAGCCTATTTAGAAAAGTGAAGAAGTAAAGTAAGAAAAGAAGATAGAGTTTCTGATTTAAGGAGTATGCTTTGAGAAGTAATAAGTATTTAGAAAAGTGAAGAAGTAAAGTAAGAAAAGAATATCTAATGATAAGTTTGCGTAGCAAGCACTAAAATATAAGTTAGTATATCCAAAATGTTAGTTATAATGTCACAATTACGAATCTTTATTCGGTTTGTCAAGATATGCTTGTAGATGAAAGTTAGCCTATTGAAAAGTGAAGAAGTAAAGTAAGAAAAGAAGATAGAGTTTCTGATTTAAGGATTATGCTTTGAGAAGTAATAAGTATTTTGAAAAGTGAAGAAGTAAAGTAAGAAAAGAAGATAGAGTTTCTGATTTAAGGAGTATGCTTTGAGAAGTAATAAGTATTTAGAAAAGTGAAGAAGTAAAGTAAGAAAAGAATATCTAATGATAAGTTTGCGTAGCAAGCACTAAAATATAAGTTAGTATATCCAAAATGTTAGTTATAATGTCACAATTACGAATCTTTATTCGGTTTGTCAAGATATGCTTGTAGATGAAAGTTAGCCTATTGAAAAGTGAAGAAGTAAAGTAAGAAAAGAAGATAGAGTTTCTGATTTAAGGATTATGCTTTGAGAAGTAATAAGTATTTTGAAAAGTGAAGAAGTAAAGTAAGAAAAGAAGATAGAGTTTCTGATTTAAGGAGTATGCTTTGAGAAGTAATAAGTATTTAGAAAAGTGAAGAAGTAAAGTAAGAAAAGAATATCTAATGATAAGTTTGCGTAGCAAGCACTAAAATATAAGTTAGTATATCCAAAATGTTAGTTATAATGTCACAATTACGAATCTTTATTCGGTTTGTCAAGATATGCTTGTAGATGAAAGTTAGCCTATTGAAAAGTGAAGAAGTAAAGTAAGAAAAGAAGATAGAGTTTCTGATTTAAGGAGTATGCTTTGAGAAGTAATAAGTATTTAGAAAAGTGAAGAAGTAAAGTAAGAAAAGAATATCTAATGATAAGTTTGCGTAGCAAGCACTAAAATATAAGTTAGTATATCCAAAATGTTAGTTATAATGTCACAATTACGAATCTTTATTCGGTTTGTCAAGATATGCTTGTAGATGAAAGTTAGCCTATTGAAAAGTGAAGAAGTAAAGTAAGAAAAGAAGATTGAATTTCAGTTTTAAGTATTATGCTTTGAGAAGTAATAAATGTTTTGAAAAGTGAAGAAGTAAAGTAAGAAAAGAATATCTAATGATAAGTTTGCGTAGCAAGCACTAAAATATAAGTTAGTATATCCAAAATGTTAGTTATAATGTCACAATTACGAATCTTTATTCGGTTTGTCAAGATATGCTTGTAGATGAAAGTTAGCCTATTGAAAAGTGAAGAAGTAAAGTAAGAAAAGAAGATAGAGTTTCTGATTTAAGGATTATGCTTTGAGAAGTAATAAGTATTTTGAAAAGTGAAGAAGTAAAGTAAGAAAAGAAGATAGAGTTTCTGATTTAAGGAGTATGCTTTGAGAAGTAATAAGTATTTAGAAAAGTGAAGAAGTAAAGTAAGAAAAGAATATCTAATGATAAGTTTGCGTAGCAAGCACTAAAATATAAGTTAGTATATCCAAAATGTTAGTTATAATGTCACAATTACGAATCTTTATTCGGTTTGTCAAGATATGCTTGTAGATGAAAGTTAGCCTATTGAAAAGTGAAGAAGTAAAGTAAGAAAAGAAGATAGAGTTTCTGATTTAAGGATTATGCTTTGAGAAGTAATAAGTATTTTGAAAAGTGAAGAAGTAAAGTAAGAAAAGAAGATAGAGTTTCTGATTTAAGGAGTATGCTTTGAGAAGTAATAAGTATTTAGAAAAGTGAAGAAGTAAAGTAAGAAAAGAATATCTAATGATAAGTTTGCGTAGCAAGCACTAAAATATAAGTTAGTATATCCAAAATGTTAGTTATAATGTCACAATTACGAATCTTTATTCGGTTTGTCAAGATATGCTTGTAGATGAAAGTTAGCCTATTGAAAAGTGAAGAAGTAAAGTAAGAAAAGAAGATAGAGTTTCTGATTTAAGGAGTATGCTTTGAGAAGTAATAAGTATTTAGAAAAGTGAAGAAGTAAAGTAAGAAAAGAATATCTAATGATAAGTTTGCGTAGCAAGCACTAAAATATAAGTTAGTATATCCAAAATGTTAGTTATAATGTCACAATTACGAATCTTTATTCGGTTTGTCAAGATATGCTTGTAGATGAAAGTTAGCCTATTGAAAAGTGAAGAAGTAAAGTAAGAAAAGAAGATAGAGTTTCTGATTTAAGGAGTATGCTTTGAGAAGTAATAAGTATTTAGAAAAGTGAAGAAGTAAAGTAAGAAAAGAATATCTAATGATAAGTTTGCGTAGCAAGCACTAAAATATAAGTTAGTATATCCAAAATGTTAGTTATAATGTCACAATTACGAATCTTTATTCGGTTTGTCAAGATATGCTTGTAGATGAAAGTTAGCCTATTGAAAAGTGAAGAAGTAAAGTAAGAAAAGAAGATTGAATTTCAGTTTTAAGTATTATGCTTTGAGAAGTAATAAATGTTTTAGAAAAGTGAAGAAGTAAAGTAAGAAAAGAATATCTAATGATAAGTTTGCGTAGCAAGCACTAAAATATAAGTTAGTATATCCAAAATGTTAGTTATAATGTCACAATTACGAATCTTTATTCGGTTTGTCAAGATATGCTTGTAGATGAAAGTTAGCCTATTGAAAAGTGAAGAAGTAAAGTAAGAAAAGAAGATAGAGTTTCTGATTTAAGGATTATGCTTTGAGAAGTAATAAGTATTTTGAAAAGTGAAGAAGTAAAGTAAGAAAAGAAGATAGAGTTTCTGATTTAAGGAGTATGCTTTGAGAAGTAATAAGTATTTAGAAAAGTGAAGAAGTAAAGTAAGAAAAGAATATCTAATGATAAGTTTGCGTAGCAAGCACTAAAATATAAGTTAGTATATCCAAAATGTTAGTTATAATGTCACAATTACGAATCTTTATTCGGTTTGTCAAGATATGCTTGTAGATGAAAGTTAGCCTATTGAAAAGTGAAGAAGTAAAGTAAGAAAAGAAGATTGAATTTCAGTTTTAAGTATTATGCTTTGAGAAGTAATAAATGTTTTGAAAAGTGAAGAAGTAAAGTAAGAAAAGAATATCTAATGATAAGTTTGCGTAGCAAGCACTAAAATATAAGTTAGTATATCCAAAATGTTAGTTATAATGTCACAATTACGAATCTTTATTCGGTTTGTCAAGATATGCTTGTAGATGAAAGTTAGCCTATTGAAAAGTGAAGAAGTAAAGTAAGAAAAGAAGATAGAGTTTCTGATTTAAGGATTATGCTTTGAGAAGTAATAAGTATTTTGAAAAGTGAAGAAGTAAAGTAAGAAAAGAAGATAGAGTTTCTGATTTAAGGAGTATGCTTTGAGAAGTAATAAGTATTTAGAAAAGTGAAGAAGTAAAGTAAGAAAAGAATATCTAATGATAAGTTTGCGTAGCAAGCACTAAAATATAAGTTAGTATATCCAAAATGTTAGTTATAATGTCACAATTACGAATCTTTATTCGGTTTGTCAAGATATGCTTGTAGATGAAAGTTAGCCTATTGAAAAGTGAAGAAGTAAAGTAAGAAAAGAAGATAGAGTTTCTGATTTAAGGAGTATGCTTTGAGAAGTAATAAGTATTTAGAAAAGTGAAGAAGTAAAGTAAGAAAAGAATATCTAATGATAAGTTTGCGTAGCAAGCACTAAAATATAAGTTAGTATATCCAAAATGTTAGTTATAATGTCACAATTACGAATCTTTATTCGGTTTGTCAAGATATGCTTGTAGATGAAAGTTAGCCTATTAAAAGTGAAGAAGTAAAGTAAGAAAAGAAGATTGAATTTCAGTTTTAAGTATTATGCTTTGAGAAGTAATAAATGTTTTAGAAAAGTGAAGAAGTAAAGTAAGAAAAGAAGATTGAATTTCAGTTTTAAGGAGTACGCTTTGAGAAGTAATAAGTATTTAGAAAAGTGAAGAAGTAAAGTAAGAAAAGAAGATAGAAGTTTTCAGTTTTAAGTATTATGCTTTGAGAAGTATTAAGTATTTAGAAAAGTGAAAAGAAGAAGAAGTAAGAAAAGAAGATAGAGTTTCAGTTTTAAGGAGTATGCTTTGAGAAGTAATAAGTATTTAGAAAAGTGAAGAAGTAAAGTAAGAAAAGAAGATAGAGTTTCTGATTTAAGGAGTATGCTTTGAGAAGTAATAAGTATTTAGAAAAGTGAAGAAGTAAAGTAAGAAAAGAATATCTAATGATAAGTTTGCGTAGCAAGCACTAAAATATAAGTTAGTATATCCAAAATGTTAGTTATAATGTCACAATTACGAATCTTTATTCGGTTTGTCAAGATATGCTTGTAGATGAAAGTTAGCCTATTGAAAAGTGAAGAAGTAAAGTAAGAAAAGAAGATAGAATTTCAGTTTTAAGAGTATGCTTTGAGAAGTAATAAGTATTTAGAAAAGGGAAGAAGTAAAGTAAGAAAAGAAGATAGAATTTCAGTTTTAAGGAGTATGCTTTGAGAAGTAATAAGTATTTAGAAAAGTGAAGAAGTAAAGTAAGAAAAGAATATCTAATGATAAGTTTGCGTAGCAAGCACTAAAATATAAGTTAGTATATCCAAAATGTTAGTTATAATGTCACAATTACGAATCTTTATTCGGTTTGTCAAGATATGCTTGTAGATGAAAGTTAGGCCTATTGAAAAGTGAAGAAGTAAAGTAAGAAAAGAAGATAGAATTTCAGTTTTAAGAGTATGCTTTGAGAAGTAATAAGTATTTAGAAAAAGTGAAGAAGTAAAGTAAGAAAAGAATATCTAATGATAAGTTTGCGTAGCAAGCACTAAAATATAAGTTAGTATATCCAAAATGTTAGTTATAATGTCACAATTACGAATCTTATTCGGTTTGTCAAGATATGCTTGTAGATGAAAGTTAGCCTATTGAAAAGTGAAGAAGTAAAGTAAGAAAAGAAGATAGAATTTCAGTTTTAAGAGTATGCTTTGAGAAGTAATAAGTATTTAGAAAAGGGAAGAAGTAAAGTAAGAAAAGAAGATAGAATTTCAGTTTTAAGGAGTATGCTTTGAGAAGTAATAAGTATTTAGAAAAGTGAAGAAGTAAAGTAAGAAAAGAATATCTAATGATAAGTTTGCGTAGCAAGCACTAAAATATAAGTTAGTATATCCAAAATGTTAGTTATAATGTCACAATTACGAATCTTTATTCGGTTTGTCAAGATATGCTTGTAGATGAAAGTTAGCCTATTGAAAAGTGAAGAAGTAAAGTAAGAAAAGAAGATAGAATTTCAGTTTTAAGAGTATGCTTTGAGAAGTAATAAGTATTTAGAAAAGTGAAGAAGTAAAGTAAGAAAAGAATATCTAATGATAAGTTTGCGTAGCAAGCACTAAAATATAAGTTAGTATATCCAAAATGTTAGTTATAATGTCACAATTACGAATCTTTATTCGGTTTGTCAAGATATGCTTGTAGATGAAAGTTAGCCTATTGAAAAGTGAAGAAGTAAAGTAAGAAAAGAAGATAGAATTTCAGTTTTAAGAGTATGCTTTGAGAAGTAATAAGTATTTAGAAAAGGGAAGAAGTAAAGTAAGAAAAGAAGATAGAATTTCAGTTTTAAGGAGTATGCTTTGAGAAGTAATAAGTATTTAGAAAAGTGAAGAAGTAAAGTAAGAAAAGAATATCTAATGATAAGTTTGCGTAGCAAGCACTAAAATATAAGTTAGTATATCCAAAATGTTAGTTATAATGTCACAATTACGAATCTTTATTCGGTTTGTCAAGATATGCTTGTAGATGAAAGTTAGCCTATTGAAAAGTGAAGAAGTAAAGTAAGAAAAGAAGATAGAATTTCAGTTTTAAGAGTATGCTTTGAGAAGTAATAAGTATTTAGAAAAGTGAAGAAGTAAAGTAAGAAAAGAATATCTAATGATAAGTTTGCGTAGCAAGCACTAAAATATAAGTTAGTATATCCAAAATGTTAGTTATAATGTCACAATTACGAATCTTTATTCGGTTTGTCAAGATATGCTTGTAGATGAAAGTTAGCCTATTGAAAAGTGAAGAAGTAAAGTAAGAAAAGAAGATAGAATTTCAGTTTTAAGAGTATGCTTTGAGAAGTAATAAGTATTTAGAAAAGGGAAGAAGTAAAGTAAGAAAAGAAGATAGAATTTCAGTTTTAAGGAGTATGCTTTGAGAAGTAATAAGTATTTAGAAAAGTGAAGAAGTAAAGTAAGAAAAGAATATCTAATGATAAGTTTGCGTAGCAAGCACTAAAATATAAGTTAGTATATCCAAAATGTTAGTTATAATGTCACAATTACGAATCTTTATTCGGTTTGTCAAGATATGCTTGTAGATGAAAGTTAGCCTATTGAAAAGTGAAGAAGTAAAGTAAGAAAAGAAGATAGAATTTCAGTTTTAAGAGTATGCTTTGAGAAGTAATAAGTATTTAGAAAAGTGAAGAAGTAAAGTAAGAAAAGAATATCTAATGATAAGTTTGCGTAGCAAGCACTAAAATATAAGTTAGTATATCCAAAATGTTAGTTATAATGTCACAATTACGAATCTTTATTCGGTTTGTCAAGATATGCTTGTAGATGAAAGTTAGCCTATTGAAAAGTGAAGAAGTAAAGTAAGAAAAGAAGATAGAATTTCAGTTTTAAGAGTATGCTTTGAGAAGTAATAAGTATTTAGAAAAGGGAAGAAGTAAAGTAAGAAAAGAAGATAGAATTTCAGTTTTAAGGAGTATGCTTTGAGAAGTAATAAGTATTTAGAAAAGTGAAGAAGTAAAGTAAGAAAAGAATATCTAATGATAAGTTTGCGTAGCAAGCACTAAAATATAAGTTAGTATATCCAAAATGTTAGTTATAATGTCACAATTACGAATCTTTATTCGGTTTGTCAAGATATGCTTGTAGATGAAAGTTAGCCTATTGAAAAGTGAAGAAGTAAAGTAAGAAAAGAAGATAGAATTTCAGTTTTAAGAGTATGCTTTGAGAAGTAATAAGTATTTAGAAAAGTGAAGAAGTAAAGTAAGAAAAGAATATCTAATGATAAGTTTGCGTAGCAAGCACTAAAATATAAGTTAGTATATCCAAAATGTTAGTTATAATGTCACAATTACGAATCTTTATTCGGTTTGTCAAGATATGCTTGTAGATGAAAGTTAGCCTATTGAAAAGTGAAGAAGTAAAGTAAGAAAAGAAGATAGAATTTCAGTTTTAAGAGTATGCTTTGAGAAGTAATAAGTATTTAGAAAAGGGAAGAAGTAAAGTAAGAAAAGAAGATAGAATTTCAGTTTTAAGGAGTATGCTTTGAGAAGTAATAAGTATTTAGAAAAGTGAAGAAGTAAAGTAAGAAAAGAATATCTAATGATAAGTTTGCGTAGCAAGCACTAAAATATAAGTTAGTATATCCAAAATGTTAGTTATAATGTCACAATTACGAATCTTTATTCGGTTTGTCAAGATATGCTTGTAGATGAAAGTTAGCCTATTGAAAAGTGAAGAAGTAAAGTAAGAAAAGAAGATAGAATTTCAGTTTTAAGAGTATGCTTTGAGAAGTAATAAGTATTTAGAAAAGGGAAGAAGTAAAGTAAGAAAAGAAGATAGAATTTCAGTTTTAAGGAGTATGCTTTGAGAAGTAATAAGTATTTAGAAAAGTGAAGAAGTAAAGTAAGAAAAGAATATCTAATGATAAGTTTGCGTAGCAAGCACTAAAATATAAGTTAGTATATCCAAAATGTTAGTTATAATGTCACAATTACGAATCTTTATTCGGTTTGTCAAGATATGCTTGTAGATGAAAGTTAGCCTATTGAAAAGTGAAGAAGTAAAGTAAGAAAAGAAGATAGAATTTCAGTTTTAAGAGTATGCTTTGAGAAGTAATAAGTATTTAGAAAAGTGAAGAAGTAAAGTAAGAAAAGAATATCTAATGATAAGTTTGCGTAGCAAGCACTAAAATATAAGTTAGTATATCCAAAATGTTAGTTATAATGTCACAATTACGAATCTTTATTCGGTTTGTCAAGATATGCTTGTAGATGAAAGTTAGCCTATTGAAAAGTGAAGAAGTAAAGTAAGAAAAGAAGATAGAATTTCAGTTTTAAGAGTATGCTTTGAGAAGTAATAAGTATTTAGAAAAGGGAAGAAGTAAAGTAAGAAAAGAAGATAGAATTTCAGTTTTAAGGAGTATGCTTTGAGAAGTAATAAGTATTTAGAAAAGTGAAGAAGTAAAGTAAGAAAAGAATATCTAATGATAAGTTTGCGTAGCAAGCACTAAAATATAAGTTAGTATATCCAAAATGTTAGTTATAATGTCACAATTACGAATCTTTATTCGGTTTGTCAAGATATGCTTGTAGATGAAAGTTAGCCTATTGAAAAGTGAAGAAGTAAAGTAAGAAAAGAAGATAGAATTTCAGTTTTAAGAGTATGCTTTGAGAAGTAATAAGTATTTAGAAAAGTGAAGAAGTAAAGTAAGAAAAGAATATCTAATGATAAGTTTGCGTAGCAAGCACTAAAATATAAGTTAGTATATCCAAAATGTTAGTTATAATGTCACAATTACGAATCTTTATTCGGTTTGTCAAGATATGCTTGTAGATGAAAGTTAGCCTATTGAAAAGTGAAGAAGTAAAGTAAGAAAAGAAGATAGAATTTCAGTTTTAAGAGTATGCTTTGAGAAGTAATAAGTATTTAGAAAAGGGAAGAAGTAAAGTAAGAAAAGAAGATAGAATTTCAGTTTTAAGGAGTATGCTTTGAGAAGTAATAAGTATTTAGAAAAGTGAAGAAGTAAAGTAAGAAAAGAATATCTAATGATAAGTTTGCGTAGCAAGCACTAAAATATAAGTTAGTATATCCAAAATGTTAGTTATAATGTCACAATTACGAATCTTTATTCGGTTTGTCAAGATATGCTTGTAGATGAAAGTTAGCCTATTGAAAAGTGAAGAAGTAAAGTAAGAAAAGAAGATAGAATTTCAGTTTTAAGAGTATGCTTTGAGAAGTAATAAGTATTTAGAAAAGGGAAGAAGTAAAGTAAGAAAAGAAGATAGAATTTCAGTTTTAAGGAGTATGCTTTGAGAAGTAATAAGTATTTAGAAAAGTGAAGAAGTAAAGTAAGAAAAGAATATCTAATGATAAGTTTGCGTAGCAAGCACTAAAATATAAGTTAGTATATCCAAAATGTTAGTTATAATGTCACAATTACGAATCTTTATTCGGTTTGTCAAGATATGCTTGTAGATGAAAGTTAGCCTATTGAAAAGTGAAGAAGTAAAGTAAGAAAAGAAGATAGAATTTCAGTTTTAAGAGTATGCTTTGAGAAGTAATAAGTATTTAGAAAAGGGAAGAAGTAAAGTAAGAAAAGAAGATAGAATTTCAGTTTTAAGGAGTATGCTTTGAGAAGTAATAAGTATTTAGAAAAGTGAAGAAGTAAAGTAAGAAAAGAATATCTAATGATAAGTTTGCGTAGCAAGCACTAAAATATAAGTTAGTATATCCAAAATGTTAGTTATAATGTCACAATTACGAATCTTTATTCGGTTTGTCAAGATATGCTTGTAGATGAAAGTTAGCCTATTGAAAAGTGAAGAAGTAAAGTAAGAAAAGAAGATAGAATTTCAGTTTTAAGAGTATGCTTTGAGAAGTAATAAGTATTTAGAAAAGTGAAGAAGTAAAGTAAGAAAAGAATATCTAATGATAAGTTTGCGTAGCAAGCACTAAAATATAAGTTAGTATATCCAAAATGTTAGTTATAATGTCACAATTACGAATCTTTATTCGGTTTGTCAAGATATGCTTGTAGATGAAAGTTAGCCTATTGAAAAGTGAAGAAGTAAAGTAAGAAAAGAAGATAGAATTTCAGTTTTAAGAGTATGCTTTGAGAAGTAATAAGTATTTAGAAAAGGGAAGAAGTAAAGTAAGAAAAGAAGATAGAATTTCAGTTTTAAGGAGTATGCTTTGAGAAGTAATAAGTATTTAGAAAAGTGAAGAAGTAAAGTAAGAAAAGAATATCTAATGATAAGTTTGCGTAGCAAGCACTAAAATATAAGTTAGTATATCCAAAATGTTAGTTATAATGTCACAATTACGAATCTTTATTCGGTTTGTCAAGATATGCTTGTAGATGAAAGTTAGCCTATTGAAAAGTGAAGAAGTAAAGTAAGAAAAGAAGATAGAATTTCAGTTTTAAGAGTATGCTTTGAGAAGTAATAAGTATTTAGAAAAGGGAAGAAGTAAAGTAAGAAAAGAAGATAGAATTTCAGTTTTAAGGAGTATGCTTTGAGAAGTAATAAGTATTTAGAAAAGTGAAGAAGTAAAGTAAGAAAAGAATATCTAATGATAAGTTTGCGTAGCAAGCACTAAAATATAAGTTAGTATATCCAAAATGTTAGTTATAATGTCACAATTACGAATCTTTATTCGGTTTGTCAAGATATGCTTGTAGATGAAAGTTAGCCTATTGAAAAGTGAAGAAGTAAAGTAAGAAAAGAAGATAGAATTTCAGTTTTAAGAGTATGCTTTGAGAAGTAATAAGTATTTAGAAAAGGGAAGAAGTAAAGTAAGAAAAGAAGATAGAATTTCAGTTTTAAGGAGTATGCTTTGAGAAGTAATAAGTATTTAGAAAAGTGAAGAAGTAAAGTAAGAAAAGAATATCTAATGATAAGTTTGCGTAGCAAGCACTAAAATATAAGTTAGTATATCCAAAATGTTAGTTATAATGTCACAATTACGAATCTTTATTCGGTTTGTCAAGATATGCTTGTAGATGAAAGTTAGCCTATTGAAAAGTGAAGAAGTAAAGTAAGAAAAGAAGATAGAATTTCAGTTTTAAGAGTATGCTTTGAGAAGTAATAAGTATTTAGAAAAGGGAAGAAGTAAAGTAAGAAAAGAAGATAGAATTTCAGTTTTAAGGAGTATGCTTTGAGAAGTAATAAGTATTTAGAAAAGTGAAGAAGTAAAGTAAGAAAAGAATATCTAATGATAAGTTTGCGTAGCAAGCACTAAAATATAAGTTAGTATATCCAAAATGTTAGTTATAATGTCACAATTACGAATCTTTATTCGGTTTGTCAAGATATGCTTGTAGATGAAAGTTAGCCTATTGAAAAGTGAAGAAGTAAAGTAAGAAAAGAAGATAGAATTTCAGTTTTAAGAGTATGCTTTGAGAAGTAATAAGTATTTAGAAAAGTGAAGAAGTAAAGTAAGAAAAGAAGATAGAATTTCAGTTTTAAGAGTATGCTTTGAGAAGTAATAAGTATTTAGAAAAGTGAAGAAGTAAAGTAAGAAAAGAATATCTAATGATAAGTTTGCGTAGCAAGCACTAAAATATAAGTTAGTATATCCAAAATGTTAGTTATAATGTCACAATTACGAATCTTTATTCGGTTTGTCAAGATATGCTTGTAGATGAAAGTTAGCCTATTGAAAAGTGAAGAAGTAAAGTAAGAAAAGAAGATAGAATTTCAGTTTTAAGAGTATGCTTTGAGAAGTAATAAGTATTTAGAAAAGTGAAGAAGTAAAGTAAGAAAAGAATATCTAATGATAAGTTTGCGTAGCAAGCACTAAAATATAAGTTAGTATATCCAAAATGTTAGTTATAATGTCACAATTACGAATCTTTATTCGGTTTGTCAAGATATGCTTGTAGATGAAAGTTAGCCTATTGAAAAGTGAAGAAGTAAAGTAAGAAAAGAAGATAGAATTTCAGTTTTAAGAGTATGCTTTGAGAAGTAATAAGTATTTAGAAAAGGGAAGAAGTAAAGTAAGAAAAGAAGATAGAATTTCAGTTTTAAGGAGTATGCTTTGAGAAGTAATAAGTATTTAGAAAAGTGAAGAAGTAAAGTAAGAAAAGAATATCTAATGATAAGTTTGCGTAGCAAGCACTAAAATATAAGTTAGTATATCCAAAATGTTAGTTATAATGTCACAATTACGAATCTTTATTCGGTTTGTCAAGATATGCTTGTAGATGAAAGTTAGCCTATTGAAAAGTGAAGAAGTAAAGTAAGAAAAGAAGATAGAATTTCAGTTTTAAGAGTATGCTTTGAGAAGTAATAAGTATTTAGAAAAGTGAAGAAGTAAAGTAAGAAAAGAATATCTAATGATAAGTTTGCGTAGCAAGCACTAAAATATAAGTTAGTATATCCAAAATGTTAGTTATAATGTCACAATTACGAATCTTTATTCGGTTTGTCAAGATATGCTTGTAGATGAAAGTTAGCCTATTGAAAAGTGAAGAAGTAAAGTAAGAAAAGAAGATAGAATTTCAGTTTTAAGAGTATGCTTTGAGAAGTAATAAGTATTTAGAAAAGGGAAGAAGTAAAGTAAGAAAAGAAGATAGAATTTCAGTTTTAAGGAGTATGCTTTGAGAAGTAATAAGTATTTAGAAAAGTGAAGAAGTAAAGTAAGAAAAGAATATCTAATGATAAGTTTGCGTAGCAAGCACTAAAATATAAGTTAGTATATCCAAAATGTTAGTTATAATGTCACAATTACGAATCTTTATTCGGTTTGTCAAGATATGCTTGTAGATGAAAGTTAGCCTATTGAAAAGTGAAGAAGTAAAGTAAGAAAAGAAGATAGAATTTCAGTTTTAAGAGTATGCTTTGAGAAGTAATAAGTATTTAGAAAAGGGAAGAAGTAAAGTAAGAAAAGAAGATAGAATTTCAGTTTTAAGGAGTATGCTTTGAGAAGTAATAAGTATTTAGAAAAGTGAAGAAGTAAAGTAAGAAAAGAATATCTAATGATAAGTTTGCGTAGCAAGCACTAAAATATAAGTTAGTATATCCAAAATGTTAGTTATAATGTCACAATTACGAATCTTTATTCGGTTTGTCAAGATATGCTTGTAGATGAAAGTTAGCCTATTGAAAAGTGAAGAAGTAAAGTAAGAAAAGAAGATAGAATTTCAGTTTTAAGAGTATGCTTTGAGAAGTAATAAGTATTTAGAAAAGGGAAGAAGTAAAGTAAGAAAAGAAGATAGAATTTCAGTTTTAAGGAGTATGCTTTGAGAAGTAATAAGTATTTAGAAAAGTGAAGAAGTAAAGTAAGAAAAGAATATCTAATGATAAGTTTGCGTAGCAAGCACTAAAATATAAGTTAGTATATCCAAAATGTTAGTTATAATGTCACAATTACGAATCTTTATTCGGTTTGTCAAGATATGCTTGTAGATGAAAGTTAGCCTATTGAAAAGTGAAGAAGTAAAGTAAGAAAAGAAGATAGAATTTCAGTTTTAAGAGTATGCTTTGAGAAGTAATAAGTATTTAGAAAAGTGAAGAAGTAAAGTAAGAAAAGAATATCTAATGATAAGTTTGCGTAGCAAGCACTAAAATATAAGTTAGTATATCCAAAATGTTAGTTATAATGTCACAATTACGAATCTTTATTCGGTTTGTCAAGATATGCTTGTAGATGAAAGTTAGCCTATTGAAAAGTGAAGAAGTAAAGTAAGAAAAGAAGATAGAATTTCAGTTTTAAGAGTATGCTTTGAGAAGTAATAAGTATTTAGAAAAGGGAAGAAGTAAAGTAAGAAAAGAAGATAGAATTTCAGTTTTAAGGAGTATGCTTTGAGAAGTAATAAGTATTTAGAAAAGTGAAGAAGTAAAGTAAGAAAAGAATATCTAATGATAAGTTTGCGTAGCAAGCACTAAAATATAAGTTAGTATATCCAAAATGTTAGTTATAATGTCACAATTACGAATCTTTATTCGGTTTGTCAAGATATGCTTGTAGATGAAAGTTAGCCTATTGAAAAGTGAAGAAGTAAAGTAAGAAAAGAAGATAGAATTTCAGTTTTAAGAGTATGCTTTGAGAAGTAATAAGTATTTAGAAAAGGGAAGAAGTAAAGTAAGAAAAGAAGATAGAATTTCAGTTTTAAGGAGTATGCTTTGAGAAGTAATAAGTATTTAGAAAAGTGAAGAAGTAAAGTAAGAAAAGAATATCTAATGATAAGTTTGCGTAGCAAGCACTAAAATATAAGTTAGTATATCCAAAATGTTAGTTATAATGTCACAATTACGAATCTTTATTCGGTTTGTCAAGATATGCTTGTAGATGAAAGTTAGCCTATTGAAAAGTGAAGAAGTAAAGTAAGAAAAGAAGATAGAATTTCAGTTTTAAGAGTATGCTTTGAGAAGTAATAAGTATTTAGAAAAGGGAAGAAGTAAAGTAAGAAAAGAAGATAGAATTTCAGTTTTAAGGAGTATGCTTTGAGAAGTAATAAGTATTTAGAAAAGTGAAGAAGTAAAGTAAGAAAAGAATATCTAATGATAAGTTTGCGTAGCAAGCACTAAAATATAAGTTAGTATATCCAAAATGTTAGTTATAATGTCACAATTACGAATCTTTATTCGGTTTGTCAAGATATGCTTGTAGATGAAAGTTAGCCTATTGAAAAGTGAAGAAGTAAAGTAAGAAAAGAAGATAGAATTTCAGTTTTAAGAGTATGCTTTGAGAAGTAATAAGTATTTAGAAAAGTGAAGAAGTAAAGTAAGAAAAGAAGATAGAATTTCAGTTTTAAGAGTATGCTTTGAGAAGTAATAAGTATTTAGAAAAGTGAAGAAGTAAAGTAAGAAAAGAATATCTAATGATAAGTTTGCGTAGCAAGCACTAAAATATAAGTTAGTATATCCAAAATGTTAGTTATAATGTCACAATTACGAATCTTTATTCGGTTTGTCAAGATATGCTTGTAGATGAAAGTTAGCCTATTGAAAAGTGAAGAAGTAAAGTAAGAAAAGAAGATAGAATTTCAGTTTTAAGAGTATGCTTTGAGAAGTAATAAGTATTTAGAAAAGGGAAGAAGTAAAGTAAGAAAAGAAGATAGAATTTCAGTTTTAAGGAGTATGCTTTGAGAAGTAATAAGTATTTAGAAAAGTGAAGAAGTAAAGTAAGAAAAGAATATCTAATGATAAGTTTGCGTAGCAAGCACTAAAATATAAGTTAGTATATCCAAAATGTTAGTTATAATGTCACAATTACGAATCTTTATTCGGTTTGTCAAGATATGCTTGTAGATGAAAGTTAGCCTATTGAAAAGTGAAGAAGTAAAGTAAGAAAAGAAGATAGAATTTCAGTTTTAAGAGTATGCTTTGAGAAGTAATAAGTATTTAGAAAAGTGAAGAAGTAAAGTAAGAAAAGAAGATAGAATTTCAGTTTTAAGAGTATGCTTTGAGAAGTAATAAGTATTTAGAAAAGTGAAGAAGTAAAGTAAGAAAAGAATATCTAATGATAAGTTTGCGTAGCAAGCACTAAAATATAAGTTAGTATATCCAAAATGTTAGTTATAATGTCACAATTACGAATCTTTATTCGGTTTGTCAAGATATGCTTGTAGATGAAAGTTAGCCTATTGAAAAGTGAAGAAGTAAAGTAAGAAAAGAAGATAGAATTTCAGTTTTAAGAGTATGCTTTGAGAAGTAATAAGTATTTAGAAAAGGGAAGAAGTAAAGTAAGAAAAGAAGATAGAATTTCAGTTTTAAGGAGTATGCTTTGAGAAGTAATAAGTATTTAGAAAAGTGAAGAAGTAAAGTAAGAAAAGAATATCTAATGATAAGTTTGCGTAGCAAGCACTAAAATATAAGTTAGTATATCCAAAATGTTAGTTATAATGTCACAATTACGAATCTTTATTCGGTTTGTCAAGATATGCTTGTAGATGAAAGTTAGCCTATTGAAAAGTGAAGAAGTAAAGTAAGAAAAGAAGATAGAATTTCAGTTTTAAGAGTATGCTTTGAGAAGTAATAAGTATTTAGAAAAGTGAAGAAGTAAAGTAAGAAAAGAAGATAGAATTTCAGTTTTAAGAGTATGCTTTGAGAAGTAATAAGTATTTAGAAAAGTGAAGAAGTAAAGTAAGAAAAGAATATCTAATGATAAGTTTGCGTAGCAAGCACTAAAATATAAGTTAGTATATCCAAAATGTTAGTTATAATGTCACAATTACGAATCTTTATTCGGTTTGTCAAGATATGCTTGTAGATGAAAGTTAGCCTATTGAAAAGTGAAGAAGTAAAGTAAGAAAAGAAGATAGAATTTCAGTTTTAAGAGTATGCTTTGAGAAGTAATAAGTATTTAGAAAAGGGAAGAAGTAAAGTAAGAAAAGAAGATAGAATTTCAGTTTTAAGGAGTATGCTTTGAGAAGTAATAAGTATTTAGAAAAGTGAAGAAGTAAAGTAAGAAAAGAATATCTAATGATAAGTTTGCGTAGCAAGCACTAAAATATAAGTTAGTATATCCAAAATGTTAGTTATAATGTCACAATTACGAATCTTTATTCGGTTTGTCAAGATATGCTTGTAGATGAAAGTTAGCCTATTGAAAAGTGAAGAAGTAAAGTAAGAAAAGAAGATAGAATTTCAGTTTTAAGAGTATGCTTTGAGAAGTAATAAGTATTTAGAAAAGTGAAGAAGTAAAGTAAGAAAAGAAGATAGAATTTCAGTTTTAAGAGTATGCTTTGAGAAGTAATAAGTATTTAGAAAAGTGAAGAAGTAAAGTAAGAAAAGAATATCTAATGATAAGTTTGCGTAGCAAGCACTAAAATATAAGTTAGTATATCCAAAATGTTAGTTATAATGTCACAATTACGAATCTTTATTCGGTTTGTCAAGATATGCTTGTAGATGAAAGTTAGCCTATTGAAAAGTGAAGAAGTAAAGTAAGAAAAGAAGATAGAATTTCAGTTTTAAGAGTATGCTTTGAGAAGTAATAAGTATTTAGAAAAGTGAAGAAGTAAAGTAAGAAAAGAAGATAGAATTTCAGTTTTAAGAGTATGCTTTGAGAAGTAATAAGTATTTAGAAAAGTGAAGAAGTAAAGTAAGAAAAGAATATCTAATGATAAGTTTGCGTAGCAAGCACTAAAATATAAGTTAGTATATCCAAAATGTTAGTTATAATGTCACAATTACGAATCTTTATTCGGTTTGTCAAGATATGCTTGTAGATGAAAGTTAGCCTATTGAAAAGTGAAGAAGTAAAGTAAGAAAAGAAGATAGAATTTCAGTTTTAAGAGTATGCTTTGAGAAGTAATAAGTATTTAGAAAAGGGAAGAAGTAAAGTAAGAAAAGAAGATAGAATTTCAGTTTTAAGGAGTATGCTTTGAGAAGTAATAAGTATTTAGAAAAGTGAAGAAGTAAAGTAAGAAAAGAAGATAGAATTTCAGTTTTAAGAGTATGCTTTGAGAAGTAATAAGTATTTAGAAAAGGGAAGAAGTAAAGTAAGAAAAGAAGATAGAATTTCAGTTTTAAGGAGTATGCTTTGAGAAGTAATAAGTATTTAGAAAAGTGAAGAAGTAAAGTAAGAAAAGAATATCTAATGATAAGTTTGCGTAGCAAGCACTAAAATATAAGTTAGTATATCCAAAATGTTAGTTATAATGTCACAATTACGAATCTTTATTCGGTTTGTCAAGATATGCTTGTAGATGAAAGTTAGCCTATTGAAAAGTGAAGAAGTAAAGTAAGAAAAGAAGATAGAATTTCAGTTTTAAGAGTATGCTTTGAGAAGTAATAAGTATTTAGAAAAGTGAAGAAGTAAAGTAAGAAAAGAAGATAGAATTTCAGTTTTAAGAGTATGCTTTGAGAAGTAATAAGTATTTAGAAAAGTGAAGAAGTAAAGTAAGAAAAGAATATCTAATGATAAGTTTGCGTAGCAAGCACTAAAATATAAGTTAGTATATCCAAAATGTTAGTTATAATGTCACAATTACGAATCTTTATTCGGTTTGTCAAGATATGCTTGTAGATGAAAGTTAGCCTATTGAAAAGTGAAGAAGTAAAGTAAGAAAAGAAGATAGAATTTCAGTTTTAAGAGTATGCTTTGAGAAGTAATAAGTATTTAGAAAAGGGAAGAAGTAAAGTAAGAAAAGAAGATAGAATTTCAGTTTTAAGGAGTATGCTTTGAGAAGTAATAAGTATTTAGAAAAGTGAAGAAGTAAAGTAAGAAAAGAATATCTAATGATAAGTTTGCGTAGCAAGCACTAAAATATAAGTTAGTATATCCAAAATGTTAGTTATAATGTCACAATTACGAATCTTTATTCGGTTTGTCAAGATATGCTTGTAGATGAAAGTTAGCCTATTGAAAAGTGAAGAAGTAAAGTAAGAAAAGAAGATAGAATTTCAGTTTTAAGAGTATGCTTTGAGAAGTAATAAGTATTTAGAAAAGTGAAGAAGTAAAGTAAGAAAAGAAGATAGAATTTCAGTTTTAAGAGTATGCTTTGAGAAGTAATAAGTATTTAGAAAAGTGAAGAAGTAAAGTAAGAAAAGAATATCTAATGATAAGTTTGCGTAGCAAGCACTAAAATATAAGTTAGTATATCCAAAATGTTAGTTATAATGTCACAATTACGAATCTTTATTCGGTTTGTCAAGATATGCTTGTAGATGAAAGTTAGCCTATTGAAAAGTGAAGAAGTAAAGTAAGAAAAGAAGATAGAATTTCAGTTTTAAGAGTATGCTTTGAGAAGTAATAAGTATTTAGAAAAGTGAAGAAGTAAAGTAAGAAAAGAATATCTAATGATAAGTTTGCGTAGCAAGCACTAAAATATAAGTTAGTATATCCAAAATGTTAGTTATAATGTCACAATTACGAATCTTTATTCGGTTTGTCAAGATATGCTTGTAGATGAAAGTTAGCCTATTGAAAAGTGAAGAAGTAAAGTAAGAAAAGAAGATAGAATTTCAGTTTTAAGAGTATGCTTTGAGAAGTAATAAGTATTTAGAAAAGGGAAGAAGTAAAGTAAGAAAAGAAGATAGAATTTCAGTTTTAAGAGTATGCTTTGAGAAGTAATAAGTATTTAGAAAAGTGAAGAAGTAAAGTAAGAAAAGAATATCTAATGATAAGTTTGCGTAGCAAGCACTAAAATATAAGTTAGTATATCCAAAATGTTAGTTATAATGTCACAATTACGAATCTTTATTCGGTTTGTCAAGATATGCTTGTAGATGAAAGTTAGCCTATTGAAAAGTGAAGAAGTAAAGTAAGAAAAGAAGATAGAATTTCAGTTTTAAGAGTATGCTTTGAGA
>CAMPDV010005325.1:0-39484 GCA_946699065.1 Loxodes magnus
CATCGTATCGGGAAGTGCAGATTATACGGTGAGACTATGGGACGTCAAGACAGGTACCTGTAAGACCATGAGTGGTCACACTAGTTCTGTATCATCTGTGGCTATATCCAGTGATTCAGAGTTCATCGTATCGGGAAGTTGTGATAATACGGTGAGACTATGGGACGTCAAGACAGGTACCTGTAAGACCATGAGTGGTCACACTAGTTATGTATATGCTGTGGCTATATCCAGTGATTCAGAGTTCATCGTATCGGGAAGTGCAGATTATACGGTGAGACTATGGGACGTCAAGACAGGTACCTGTAAGACCATGAGTGGTCACACTAGTTCTGTATATGCTGTGGCTATATCCAGTGATTCAGAGTTCATCGTATCGGGAAGTGCAGATTATACGGTGAGACTATGGGACGTCAAGACAGGTACCTGTAAGACCATGAGTGGTCACACTAGTTATGTAAGATCTGTGGCTATATCCAGTGATTCAGAGTTCATCGTATCGGGAAGTGCAGATTATACGGTGAGACTATGGGACGTCAAGACAGGTACCTGTAAGACCATGAGTGGTCACACTAATGTTGTATATGCTGTGGCTATATCCAGTGATTCAGAGTTCATCGTATCGGGAAGTTGTGATAATACGGTGAGACTATGGGACGTCAAGACAGGTACCTGTAAGACCATGAGTGGTCACACTAATGTTGTATATGCTGTGGCTATATCCAGTGATTCAGAGTTCATCGTATCGGGAAGTGCAGATTATACGGTGAGACTATGGGACGTCAAGACAGGTACCTGTAAGACCATGAGTGGTCACACTAGTTATGTATATGCTGTGGCTATATCCAGTGATTCAGAGTTCATCGTATCGGGAAGTTATGATTATACGGTGAGACTATGGGACGTCAAGACAGGTACCTGTAAGACCATGAGTGGTCACACTAGTTATGTATCATCTGTGGCTATATCCAGTGATTCAGAGTTCATCGTATCGGGAAGTGCAGATTATACGGTGAGACTATGGGACGTCAAGACAGGTACCTGTAAGACCATGAGTGGTCACACTAATGTTGTTATGCTGTGGCTATATCCAGTGATTCAGAGTTCATCGTATCGGGAAGTGCAGATTATACGGTGAGACTATGGGACGTCAAGACAGGTACCTGTAAGACCATGTGTGGTCACACTAGTTATGTAATATGCTGTGGCTATATCCAGTGATTCAGAGTTCATCGTATCGGGAAGTTATGATTATACGGTGAGACTATGGGACGTCAAGACAGGTACCTGTAAGACCATGAGTGGTCACACTAATGTTGTATATGCTGTGGCTATATCCAGTGATTCAGAGTTCATCGTATCGGGAAGTGCAGATTATACGGTGAGACTATGGGACGTCAAGACAGGTACCTGTAAGACCATGAGTGGTCACACTAGTTATGTATCATCTGTGGCTATATCCAGTGATTCAGAGTTCATCGTATCGGGAAGTTGTGATAATACGGTGAGACTATGGGACGTCAAGACAGGTACCTGTAAGACCATGAGTGGTCACACTAATGTTGTATATGCTGTGGCTATATCCAGTGATTCAGAGTTCATCGTATCGGGAAGTGCAGATTATACGGTGAGACTATGGGACGTCAAGACAGGTACCTGTAAGACCATGAGTGGTCACACTAGTTATGTATATGCTGTGGCTATATCCAGTGATTCAGAGTTCATCGTATCGGGAAGTGCAGATTATACGGTGAGACTATGGGACGTCAAGACAGGTACCTGTAAGACCATGAGTGGTCACACTAGTTCTGTATATGCTGTGGCTATATCCAGTGATTCAGAGTTCATCGTATCGGGAAGTGCAGATTATACGGTGAGACTATGGGACGTCAAGACAGGTACCTGTAAGACCATGAGTGGTCACACTAATGTTGTATATGCTGTGGCTATATCCAGTGATTCAGAGTTCATCGTATCGGGAAGTGCAGATTATACGGTGAGACTATGGGACGTCAAGACAGTTACCTGTAAGACCATGAGTGGTCACACTAGTTCTGTATCATCTGTGGCTATATCCAGTGATTCAGAGTTCATCGTATCGGGAAGTTGTGATAATACGGTGAGACTATGGGACGTCAAGACAGGTACCTGTAAGACCATGAGTGGTCACACTAGTTATGTATATGCTGTGGCTATATCCAGTGATTCAGAGTTCATCGTATCGGGAAGTTATGATTATACGGTGAGACTATGGGACGTCAAGACAGGTACCTGTAAGACCATGAGTGGTCACACTAGTTATGTAAGATCTGTGGCTATATCCAGTGATTCAGAGTTCATCGTATCGGGAAGTTGAGATAAGACGGTGAGACTATGGGACGTCAAGACAGGTACCTGTAAGACCATGAGTGGTCACACTAGTTCTGTATCATCTGTGGCTATATCCAGTGATTCAGAGTTCATCGTATCGGGAAGTTGTGATAATACGGTGAGACTATGGGACGTCAAGACAGGTACCTGTAAGACCATGAGTGGTCACACTAATGTTGTATATGCTGTGGCTATATCCAGTGATTCAGAGTTCATCGTATCGGGAAGTGCAGGATTATACGGTGAGACTATGGGACGTCAAGACAGGTACCTGTAAGACCATGAGTGGTCACACTAGTTATGTATATGCTGTGGCTATATCCAGTGATTCAGAGTTCATCGTATCGGGAAGTTATGATTATACGGTGAGACTATGGGACGTCAAGACAGGTACCTGTAAGACCATGAGTGGTCACACTAGTTATGTATCATCTGTGGCTATATCCAGTGATTCAGAGTTCAATCGTATCGGGAAGTGCAGATTATACGGTGAGACTATGGGACGTCAAGACAGGTACCTGTAAGACCATGAGTGGTCACACTAATGTTGTATCATCTGTGGCTATATCCAGTGATTCAGAGTTCATCGTATCGGGAAGTGCAGATTATACGGTGAGACTATGGGACGTCAAGACAGGTACCTGTAAGACCATGAGTGGTCACACTAGTTATGTATCATCTGTGGCTATATCCAGTGATTCAGAGTTCATCGTATCGGGAAGTGCAGATTATACGGTGAGACTATGGGACGTCAAGACAGGTACCTGTAAGACCATGAGTGGTCACACTAGTTATGTATATGCTGTGGCTATATCCAGTGATTCAGAGTTCATCGTATCGGGAAGTTGTGATAATACGGTGAGACTATGGGACGTCAAGACAGGTACCTGTAAGACCATGAGTGGTCACACTAGTTATGTATATGCTGTGGCTATATCCAGTGATTCAGAGTTCATCGTATCGGGAAGTTATGATTATACGGTGAGACTATGGGACGTCAAGACAGGTACCTGTAAGACCATGAGTGGTCACACTAGTTATGTATCATCTGTGGCTATATCCAGTGATTCAGAGTTCATCGTATCGGGAAGTGCAGATTATACGGTGAGACTATGGGACGTCAAGACAGGTTACCTGTAAGACCATGAGTGGTCACACTAGTTATGTATATGCTGTGGCTATATCCAGTGATTCAGAGTTCATCGTATCGGGAAGTTATGATTATACGGTGAGACTATGGGACGTCAAGACAGGTACCTGTAAGACCATGAGTGGTCACACTAGTTATGTAAGATCTGTGGCTATATCCAGTGATTCAGAGTTCATCGTATCGGGAAGTGCAGATTATACGGTGAGACTATGGGACGTCAAGACAGGTACCTGTAAGACCATGAGTGGTCACACTAGTTATGTATCATCTGTGGCTATATCCAGTGATTCAGAGTTCATCGTATCGGGAAGTTGAGATTATACGGTGAGACTATGGGACGTCAAGACAGGTACCTGTAAGACCATGAGTGGTCACACTAGTTCTGTATATGCTGTGGCTATATCCAGTGATTCAGAGTTCATCGCATCGGGAAGTTGAGATAAGACGGTGAGACTATGGGACGTCAAAGACAGGTACCTGTAAGACCATGAGTGGTCACACTAGTTATGTAAGATCTGTGGCTATATCCAGTGATTCAGAGTTCATCGTATCGGGAAGTGCAGATTATACGGTGAGACTATGGGACGTCAAGACAGGTACCTGTAAGACCATGAGTGGTCACACTAGTTATGTATCATCTGTGGCTATATCCAGTGATTCAGAGTTCATCGTATCGGGAAGTGCAGATTATACGGTGAGACTATGGGACGTCAAGACAGGTACCTGTAAGACCATGAGTGGTCACACTAGTTATGTATCATCTGTGGCTATATCCAGTGATTCAGAGTTCATCGTATCGGGAAGTGCAGATTATACGGTGAGACTATGGGACGTCAAGACAGGTACCTGTAAGACCATGAGTGGTCACACTAATGTTGTATATGCTGTGGCTATATCCAGTGATTCAGAGTTCATCGTATCGGGAAGTGCAGATTATACGGTGAGACTATGGGACGTCAAGACAGGTACCTGTAAGACCATGAGTGGTCACACTAGTTCTGTATCATCTGTGGCTATATCCAGTGATTCAGAGTTCATCGTATCGGGAAGTTGTGATAATACGGTGAGACTATGGGACGTCAAGACAGGTACCTGTAAGACCATGAGTGGTCACACTAGTTATGTATATGCTGTGGCTATATCCAGTGATTCAGAGTTCATCGTATCGGGAAGTTGTGATAATACGGTGAGACTATGGGACGTCAAGACAGGTACCTGTAAGACCATGAGTGGTCACACTAGTTATGTAAGATCTGTGGCTATATCCAGTGATTCAGAGTTCATCGTATCGGGAAGTGCAGATTATACGGTGAGACTATGGGACGTCAAGACAGGTACCTGTAAGACCATGAGTGGTCACACTAGTTATGTATATGCTGTGGCTATATCCAGTGATTCAGAGTTCATCGTATCGGGAAGTTATGATTATACGGTGAGGACTATGGGACGTCAAGACAGGTACCTGTAAGACCATGAGTGGTCACACTAATGTTGTATATGCTGTGGCTATATCCAGTGATTCAGAGTTCATCGTATCGGGAAGTGCAGATTATACGGTGAGACTATGGGACGTCAAGACAGGTACCTGTAAGGACCATGAGTGGTCACACTAGTTCTGTATATGCTGTGGCTATATCCAGTGATTCAGAGTTCATCGTATCGGGAAGTGCAGATATACGGTGAGACTATGGGACGTCAAGACAGGTACCTGTAAGACCATGAGTGGTCACACTAGTTCTGTATATGCTGTGGCTATATCCAGTGATTCAGAGTTCATCGCATCGGGAAGTTGAGATAAGACGGTGAGACTATGGGACGTCAAGACAGGTACCTGTAAGACATGAGTGGTCACACTAGTTATGTAAGATCTGTGGCTATATCCAGTGATTCAGAGTTCATCGTATCGGGAAGTGCAGATTATACGGTGAGACTATGGGACGTCAAGACAGGTACCTGTAAGACCATGAGTGGTCACACTAGTTATGTATCATCTGTGGCTATATCCAGTGATTCAGAGTTCATCGTATCGGGAAGTGCAGATTATACGGTGAGACTATGGGACGTCAAGACAGGTACCTGTAAGACCATGAGTGGTCACACTAGTTATGTATCATCTGTGGCTATATCCAGTGATTCAGAGTTCATCGTATCGGGAAGTGCAGATTATACGGTGAGACTATGGGACGTCAAGACAGGTACCTGTAAGACCATGAGTGGTCACACTAATGTTGTATATGCTGTGGCTATATCCAGTGATTCAGAGTTCATCGTATCGGGAAGTGCAGATTATACGGTGAGACTATGGGACGTCAAGACAGGTACCTGTAAGACCATGAGTGGTCACACTAGTTCTGTATCATCTGTGGCTATATCCAGTGATTCAGAGTTCATCGTATCGGGAAGTTGTGATAATACGGTGAGACTATGGGACGTCAAGACAGGTACCTGTAAGACCATGAGTGGTCACACTAGTTATGTATATGCTGTGGCTATATCCAGTGATTCAGAGTTCATCGTATCGGGAAGTTGTGATAATACGGTGAGACTATGGGACGTCAAGACAGGTACCTGTAAGACCATGAGTGGTCACACTAGTTATGTATATGCTGTGGCTATATCCAGTGATTCAGAGTTCATCGTATCGGGAAGTTATGATTATACGGTGAGACTATGGGACGTCAAGACAGGTACCTGTAAGACCATGAGTGGTCACACTAATGTTGTATATGCTGTGGCTATATCCAGTGATTCAGAGTTCATCGTATCGGGAAGTGCAGATTATACGGTGAGACTATGGGACGTCAAGACAGGTACCTGTAAGACCATGAGTGGTCACACTAGTTCTGTATATGCTGTGGCTATATCCAGTGATTCAGAGTTCATCGTATCGGGAAGTGCAGATTATACGGTGAGACTATGGGACGTCAAGACAGGTACCTGTAAGACCATGAGTGGTCACACTAGTTCTGTATATGCTGTGGCTATATCCAGTGATTCAGAGTTCATCGCATCGGGAAGTTGAGATAAGACGGTGAGACTATGGGACGTCAAGACAGGTACCTGTAAGACCATGAGTGGTCACACTAGTTATGTAAGATCTGTGGCTATATCCAGTGATTCAGAGTTCATCGTATCGGGAAGTGCAGATTATACGGTGAGACTATGGGACGTCAAGACAGGTACCTGTAAGACCATGAGTGGTCACACTAGTTATGTATCATCTGTGGCTATATCCAGTGATTCAGAGTTCATCGTATCGGAAGTGCAGATTATACGGTGAGACTATGGGACGTCAAGACAGGTACCTGTAAGACCATGAGTGGTCACACTAATGTTGTATATGCTGTGGCTATATCCAGTGATTCAGAGTTCATCGTATCGGGAAGTGCAGATTATACGGTGAGACTATGGGACGTCAAGACAGGTACCTGTAAGACCATGAGTGGTCACACTAGTTATGTATATGCTGTGGCTATATCCAGTGATTCAGAGTTCATCGTATCGGGAAGTTATGATTATACGGTGAGACTATGGGACGTCAAGACAGGTACCTGTAAGACCATGAGTGGTCACACTAGTTATGTATCATCTGTGGCTATATCCAGTGATTCAGAGTTCATCGTATCGGGAAGTGCAGATTATACGGTGAGACTATGGGACGTCAAGACAGGTACCTGTAAGACCATGAGTGGTCACACTAATGTTGTATATGCTGTGGCTATATCCAGTGATTCAGAGTTCATCGTATCGGGAAGTGCAGATTATACGGTGAGACTATGGGACGTCAAGACAGGTACCTGTAAGACCATGAGGTGGTCACACTAGTTCTGTATCATCTGTGGCTATATCCAGTGATTCAGAGTTCATCGTATCGGGAAGTTGTGATAATACGGTGAGACTATGGGACGTCAAGACAGGTACCTGTAAGACCATGAGTGGTCACACTAGTTATGTATATGCTGTGGCTATATCCAGTGATTCAGAGTTCATCGTATCGGGAAGTTGTGATAATACGGTGAGACTATGGGACGTCAAGACAGGTACCTGTAAGACCATGAGTGGTCACACTAGTTATGTATATGCTGTGGCTATATCCAGTGATTCAGAGTTCATCGTATCGGGAAGTTATGATTATACGGTGAGACTATGGGACGTCAAGACAGGTACCTGTAAGACCATGAGTGGTCACACTAGTTATGTATCATCTGTGGCTATATCCAGTGATTCAGAGTTCATCGTATCGGGAAGTGCAGATTATACGGTGAGACTATGGGACGTCAAGACAGGTACCTGTAAGACCATGAGTGGTCACACTAGTTATGTATATGCTGTGGCTATATCCAGTGATTCAGAGTTCATCGTATCGGGAAGTGCAGATTATACGGTGAGACTATGGGACGTCAAGACAGGTACCTGTAAGACCATGAGTGGTCACACTAGTTCTGTATATGCTGTGGCTATATCCAGTGATTCAGAGTTCATCGCATCGGGAAGTTGAGATAAGACGGTGAGACTATGGGACGTCAAGACAGGTACCTGTAAGACCATGAGTGGTCACACTAGTTATGTAAGATCTGTGGCTATATCCAGTGATTCAGAGTTCATCGTATCGGGAAGTTGAGATAAGACGGTGAGACTATGGGACGTCAAGACAGGTACCTGTAAGACCATGAGTGGTCACACTAGTTCTGTATCATCTGTGGCTATATCCAGTGATTCAGAGTTCATCGTATCGGGAAGTTGTGATAATACGGTGAGACTATGGGACGTCAAGACAGGTACCTGTAAGACCATGAGTGGTCACACTAATGTTGTATATGCTGTGGCTATATCCAGTGATTCAGAGTTCATCGTATCGGGAAGTGCAGATTATACGGTGAGACTATGGGACGTCAAGACAGGTACCTGTAAGACCATGAGTGGTCACACTAATGTTGTATATGCTGTGGCTATATCCAGTGATTCAGAGTTCATCGTATCGGGAAGTGCAGATTATACGGTGAGACTATGGGACGTCAAGACAGGTACCTGTAAGACCATGAGTGGTCACACTAATGTTGTATATGCTGTGGCTATATCCAGTGATTCAGAGTTCATCGTATCGGGAAGTTGTGATAATACGGTGAGACTATGGGACGTCAAGACAGGTACCTGTAAGACCATGAGTGGTCACACTAGTTATGTATCATCTGTGGCTATATCCAGTGATTCAGAGTTCATCGTATCGGGAAGTGCAGATTATACGGTGAGACTATGGGACGTCAAGACTGGTACCTGTAAGACCATGAGTGGTCACACTAGTTATGTATCATCTGTGGCTATATCCAGTGATTCAGAGTTCATCGTATCGGGAAGTTATGATAATACGGTGAGACTATGGGACGTCAAGACAGGTACCTGTAAGACCATGAGTGGTCACACTAGTTCTGTATATGCTGTGGCTATATCCAGTGATTCAGAGTTCATCGTATCGGAAGTTGAGATAATACGGTGAGACTATGGGACGTCAAGACAGGTACCTGTAAGACCATGAGTGGTCACACTAGTTATGTATATGCTGTGGCTATATCCAGTGATTCAGAGTTCATCGTATCGGGAAGTGCAGATTATACGGTGAGACTATGGGACGTCAAGACAGGTACCTGTAAGACCATGAGTGGTCACACTAGTTATGTATATGCTGTGGCTATATCCAGTGATTCAGAGTTCATCGTATCGGGAAGTGCAGATTATACGGTGAGACTATGGGACGTCAAGACAGGTACCTGTAAGACCATGAGTGGTCACACTAGTTATGTATCATCTGTGGCTATATCCAGTGATTCAGAGTTCATCGTATCGGGAAGTTGTGATAATACGGTGAGACTATGGGACGTCAAGACAGGTACCTGTAAGACCATGAGTGGTCACACTAGTTATAAGATCTGTGGCTATATCCAGTGATTCAGAGTTCATCGTATCGGGAAGTGCAGATTATACGGTGAGACTATGGGACGTCAAGACAGGTACCTGTAAGACCATGAGTGGTCACACTAATGTTGTATATGCTGTGGCTATATCCAGTGATTCAGAGTTCATCGTATCGGGAAGTGCAGATTATACGGTGAGACTATGGGACGTCAAGACAGGTACCTGTAAGACCATGAGTGGTCACACTAATGTTGTATATGCTGTGGCTATATCCAGTGATTCAGAGTTCATCGTATCGGGGAAGTTGTGATAATACGGTGAGACTATGGGACGTCAAGACAGGTACCTGTAAGACCATGAGTGGTCACACTAGTTATGTATCATCTGTGGCTATATCCAGTGATTCAGAGTTCATCGTATCGGGAAGTGCAGATTATACGGTGAGACTATGGGACGTCAAGACAGGTACCTGTAAGACCATGAGTGGTCACACTAGTTATGTATCATCTGTGGCTATATCCAGTGATTCAGAGTTCATCGTATCGGGAAGTGCAGATTATACGGTGAGACTATGGGACGTCAAGACAGGTACCTGTAAGACCATGAGTGGTCACACTATGTATATTGCTGTGGCTATATCCAGTGATTCAGAGTTCATCGTATCGGGAAGTGCAGATTATACGGTGAGACTATGGGACGTCAAGACAGGTACCTGTAAGACCATGAGTGGTCACACTAGTTATGTATATGCTGTGGCTATATCCAGTGATTCAGAGTTCATCGTATCGGGAAGTGCAGATTATACGGTGAGACTATGGGACGTCAAGACAGGTACCTGTAAGACCATGAGTGGTCACACTAGTTATGTATCATCTGTGGCTATATCCAGTGATTCAGAGTTCATCGTATCGGGAAGTTGTGATAATACGGTGAGACTATGGGACGTCAAGACAGGTACCTGTAAGACCATGAGTGGTCACACTAGTTATGTAAGATCTGTGGCTATATCCAGTGATTCAGAGTTCATCGTATCGGAAGTGCAGATTATACGGTGAGACTATGGGACGTCAAGACAGGTACCTGTAAGACCATGAGTGGTCGCACTAATGTTGTATATGCTGTGGCTATATCCAGTGATTCAGAGTTCATCGTATCGGGAAGTTATGATTATACGGTGAGACTATGGGACGTCAAGACAGGTACCTGTAAGACCATGAGTGGGTCACACTAATGTTGTATATGCTGTGGCTATATCCAGTGATTCAGAGTTCATCGTATCGGGAAGTGCAGATTATACGGTGAGACTATGGGACGTCAAGACAGGTACCTGTAAGACCATGAGTGGTCACACTAGTTATGTATATGCTGTGGCTATATCCAGTGATTCAGAGTTCATCGTATCGGGAAGTGCAGATTATACGGTGGAGACTATGGGACGTCAAGACAGGTACCTGTAAGACCATGAGTGGTCACACTAGTTATGTATCATCTGTGGCTATATCCAGTGATTCAGAGTTCATCGCATCGGGAAGTTGAGATAAGACGGTGAGACTATGGGACGTCAAGGACAGGTACCTGTAAGACCATGAGTGGTCACACTAGTTATGTAAGATCTGTGGCTATATCCAGTGATTCAGAGTTCATCGTATCGGGAAGTGCAGATTATACGGTGAGACTATGGGACGTCAGACAGGTACCTGTAAGACCATGAGTGGTCACACTAGTTCTGTATCATCTGTGGCTATATCCAGTGATTCAGAGTTCATCGTATCGGGAAGTTGTGATAATACGGTGAGACTATGGGACGTCAAGACAGGTACCTGTAAGACCATGAGTGGTCACACTAATGTTGTATATGCTGTGGCTATATCCAGTGATTCAGAGTTCATCGTATCGGGAAGTGCAGATTATACGGTGAGGACTATGGGACGTCAAGGACAGGTACCTGTAAGACCATGAGTGGTCACACTAGTTATGTATATGCTGTGGCTATATCCAGTGATTCAGAGTTCATCGTATCGGGAAGTTATGATTATACGGTGAGACTATGGGACGTCAGACAGGTACCTGTAAGACCATGAGTGGTCACACTAGTTATGTATCATCTGTGGCTATATCAGTGATTCAGAGTTCATCGTATCGGGAAGTGCAGATTATACGGTGAGACTATGGGACGTCAAGACAGGTACCTGTAAGACCATGAGTGGTCACACTAGTTATGTATATGCTGTGGCTATATCCAGTGATTCAGAGTTCATCGTATCGGGAAGTTATGATTATACGGTGAGACTATGGGACGTCAAGACAGGTACCTGTAAGACCATGAGTGGTCACACTAGTTATGTAAGATCTGTGGCTATATCCAGTGATTCAGAGTTCATCGTATCGGGAAGTGCAGATTATACGGTGAGACTATGGGACGTCAAGACAGGTACCTGTAAGACCATGAGTGGTCACACTAGTTATGTATCATCTGTGGCTATATCCAGTGATTCAGAGTTCATCGTATCGGGAAGTTATGATTATACGGTGAGACTATGGGACGTCCAAGACAGGTACCTGTAAGACCATGAGTGGTCACACTAATGTTGTATATGCTGTGGCTATATCCAGTGATTCAGAGTTCATCGTATCGGGAAGTGCAGATTATACGGTGAGACTATGGACGTCAAGACAGGTACCTGTAAGACCATGAGTGGTCACACTAGTTATGTATCATCTGTGGCTATATCCAGTGATTCAGAGTTCATCGTATCGGGAAGTGCAGATTATACGGTGAGACTATGGGACGTCAAGACAGGTACCTGTAAGACCATGAGTGGTCACACTAGTTATGTATCATCTGTGGCTATATCCAGTGATTCAGAGTTCATCGTATCGGGAAGTGCAGATTATACGGTGAGACTATGGGACGTCAAGACAGGTACCTGTAAGACCATGAGTGGTCACACTAGTTATGTATCATCTGTGGCTATATCCAGTGATTCAGAGTTCATCGTATCGGGAAGTGCAGATTATACGGTGAGACTATGGGACGTCAAGACAGGTACCTGTAAGACCATGAGTGGTCACACTAATGTTGTATATGCTGTGGCTATATCCAGTGATTCAGAGTTCATCGTATCGGGAAGTGCAGATTATACGGTGAGACTATGGGACGTCAAGACAGGTTACCTGTAAGACCATGAGTGGTCACACTAGTTCTGTATCATCTGTGGCTATATCCAGTGATTCAGAGTTCATCGTATCGGGAAGTTGTGATAATACGGTGAGACTATGGGACGTCAAGACAGGTACCTGTAAGACCATGAGTGGTCCACCTAGTTATGTATATGCTGTGGCTATATCCAGTGATTCAGAGTTCATCGTATCGGGAAGTTGTGATAATACGGTGAGACTATGGGACGTCAAGACAGGTACCTGTAAGACCATGAGTGGTCACACTAGTTATGTATATGCTGTGGCTATATCCAGTGATTCAGAGTTCATCGTATCGGGAAGTTATGATTATACGTGAGACTATGGGACGTCAAGACAGGTACCTGTAAGACCATGAGTGGTCACACTAGTTATGTATATGCTGTGGCTATATCCAGTGATTCAGAGTTCATCGTATCGGGAAGTGCAGATTATACGGTGAGACTATGGGACGTCAAGACAGGTACCTGTAAGACCATGAGTGGTCACACTAGTTATGTATATGCTGTGGCTATATCCAGTGATTCAGAGTTCATCGTATCGGGAAGTGCAGATTATACGGTGAGACTATGGGACGTCAAGACAGGTACCTGTAAGACCATGAGTGGTCACACTAGTTCTGTATATGCTGTGGCTATATCCAGTGATCAGAGTTCATCGCATCGGGAAGTTGAGATAAGACGGTGAGACTATGGGACGTCAAGACAGGTACCTGTAAGACCATGAGTGGTCACACTAGTTATGTAAGATCTGTGGCTATATCCAGTGATTCAGAGTTCATCGTATCGGAAGTTGAGATATAGACGGTGAGACTATGGGACGTCAAGACAGGTACCTGTAAGACCATGAGTGGTCACACTAGTTCTGTATCATCTGTGGCTATATCCAGTGATTCAGAGTTCATCGTATCGGGAAGTTGTGATAATACGGTGAGACTATGGGACGTCAAGACAGGTACCTGTAAGACCATGAGTGGTCACACTAATGTTGTATATGCTGTGGCTATATCCAGTGATTCAGAGTTCATCGTATCGGGAAGTGCAGATTATACGGTGAGACTATGGGACGTCAAGACAGGTACCTGTAAGACCATGAGTGGTCACACTAGTTATGTATATGCTGTGGCTATATCCAGTGATTCAGAGTTCATCGTATCGGGAAGTTATGATTATACGGTGAGACTATGGGACGTCAAGACAGGTACCTGTAAGACCATGAGTGGTCACACTAGTTATGTATATGCTGTGGCTATATCCAGTGATTCAGAGTTCATCGTATCGGGAAGTGCAGATTATACGGTGAGACTATGGGACGTCAAGACAGGTACCTGTAAGACCATGAGTGGTCACACTAGTTATGTATATGCTGTGGCTATATCCAGTGATTCAGAGTTCATCGTATCGGGAAGTGCAGATTATACGGTGAGACTATGGGACGTCAAGACAGGTACCTGTAAGACCATGAGTGGTCACACTAGTTCTGTATATGCTGTGGCTATATCCAGTGATTCAGAGTTCATCGTATCGGGAAGTGCAGATTATACGGTGAGACTATGGGACGTCAAGACAGGTACCTGTAAGACCATGAGTGGTCACACTAGTTATGTATCATCTGTGGCTATATCCAGTGATTCAGAGTTCATCGTATCGGGAAGTGCAGATTATACGGTGAGACTATGGGACGTCAAGACAGGTACCTGTAAGACCATGAGTGGTCACACTAGTTATGTATCATCTGTGGCTATATCCAGTGATTCAGAGTTCATCGTATCGGGAAGTGCAGATTATACGGTGAGACTATGGGACGTCAAGACAGGTACCTGTAAGACCATGAGTGGTCACACTAGTTATGTATCATCTGTGGCTATATCCAGTGATTCAGAGTTCATCGTATCGGGAAGTGCAGATTATACGGTGAGACTATGGGACGTCAAGACAGGTACCTGTAAGACCATGAGTGGTCACACTAGTTCTGTATCATCTGTGGCTATATCCAGTGATTCAGAGTTCATCGTATCGGGAAGTTGTGATAATACGGTGAGACTATGGGACGTCAAGACAGGTACCTGTAAGACCATGAGTGGTCACACTAGTTATGTATATGCTGTGGCTATATCCAGTGATTCAGAGTTCATCGTATCGGGAAGTTGTGATAATACGGTGAGACTATGGGACGTCAAGACAGGTACCTGTAAGACCATGAGTGGTCACACTAGTTATGTATATGCTGTGGCTATATCCAGTGATTCAGAGTTCATCGTATCGGGAAGTTATGATTATACGGTGAGACTATGGACGTCAAGACAGGTACCTGTAAGACCATGAGTGGTCACACTAGTTATGTAAGATCTGTGGCTATATCCAGTGATTCAGAGTTCATCGTATCGGGAAGTGCAGATTATACGGTGAGACTATGGGACGTCAAGACAGGTACCTGTAAGACCATGAGTGGTCACACTAGTTATGTATATGCTGTGGCTATATCCAGTGATTCAGAGTTCATCGTATCGGGAAGTGCAGATTATACGGTGAGACTATGGGACGTCAAGACAGGTACCTGTAAGACCATGAGTGGTCACACTAGTTCTGTATATGCTGTGGCTATATCCAGTGATTCAGAGTTCATCGCATCGGGAAGTTGAGATAAGACGGTGAGACTATGGGACGTCAAGACAGGTACCTGTAAGACCATGAGTGGTCACACTAGTTATGTAAGATCTGTGGCTATATCCAGTGATTCAGAGTTCATCGTATCGGGAAGTTGAGATAAGACGGTGAGACTATGGGACGTCAAGACAGGTACCTGTAAGACCATGAGTGGTCACACTAGTTCTGTATCATCTGTGGCTATATCCAGTGATTCAGAGTTCATCGTATCGGGAAGTTTGTGATAATACGGTGAGACTATGGGACGTCAAGACAGGTACCTGTAAGACCATGAGTGGTCACACTAATGTTGTATATGCTGTGGCTATATCCAGTGATTCAGAGTTCATCGTATCGGGAAGTGCAGATTATACGGTGAGACTATGGGACGTCAAGACAGGTACCTGTAAGACCATGAGTGGTCACACTAGTTATGTATATGCTGTGGCTATATCCAGTGATTCAGAGTTCATCGTATCGGGAAGTTATGATTATACGGTGAGACTATGGGACGTCAAGACAGGTACCTGTAAGACCATGAGTGGTCACACTAGTTATGTATCATCTGTGGCTATATCCAGTGATTCAGAGTTCATCGTATCGGGAAGTGCAGATTATACGGTGAGACTATGGGACGTCAAGACAGGGTACCTGTAAGACCATGAGTGGTCACACTAGTTATGTATCATCTGTGGCTATATCCAGTGATTCAGAGTTCATCGTATCGGGAAGTGCAGATTATACGGTGAGACTATGGGACGTCAAGACAGGTACCTGTAAGACCATGAGTGGTCACACTAGTTATGTATCATCTGTGGCTATATCCAGTGATTCAGAGTTCATCGTATCGGGAAGTGCAGATTATACGGTGAGACTATGGGACGTCAAGACAGGTACCTGTAAGACCATGAGTGGTCACACTAGTTATGTATCATCTGTGGCTATATCCAGTGATTCAGAGTTCATCGTATCGGGAAGTGCAGATTATACGGTGAGACTATGGGACGTCAAGACAGGTACCTGTAAGACCATGAGTGGTCACACTAGTTATGTATATGCTGTGGCTATATCCAGTGATTCAGAGTTCATCGTATCGGGAAGTGCAGATTATACGGTGAGACTATGGGACGTCAAGACAGGTACCTGTAAGACCATGAGTGGTCACACTAGTTCTGTATCATCTGTGGCTATATCCTAGTGATTCAGAGTTCATCGTATCGGAAGTTGTGATAATACGGTGAGGACTATGGGACGTCAAGACAGGTACCTGTAAGACCATGAGTGGTCACACTAGTTATGTATCATCTGTGGCTATATCCAGTGATTCAGAGTTCATCGTATCGGGAAGTGCAGATTATACGGTAGAGACTATGGGACGTCAAGACAGGTACCTGTAAGACCATGAGTGGTCACACTAGTTATGTATATGCTGTGGCTATATCCAGTGATTCAGAGTTCATCGTATCGGGAAGTTATGATTATACGGTGAGACTATGGGACGTCAAGACAGGTACCTGTAAGACCATGAGTGGTCACACTAGTTATGTATCATCTGTGGCTATATCCAGTGATTCAGAGTTCATCGTAATCGGGAAGTGCAGATTATACGGTGAGACTATGGGACGTCAAGACAGGTACCTGTAAGACCATGAGTGGTCACACTAGTTATGTAAGATCTGTGGCTATATCCAGTGATTCAGAGTTCATCGTATCGGGAAGTGCAGATTATACGGTGAGACTATGGACGTCAAGACAGGTACCTGTAAGACCATGAGTGGTCGCACTAATGTTGTATATGCTGTGGCTATATCCAGTGATTCAGAGTTCATCGTATCGGGAAGTTATGATTATACGGTGAGACTATGGGACGTCAAGACAGGTACCTGTAAGACCATGAGTGGTCACACTAGTTATGTATCATCTGTGGCTATATCCAGTGATTCAGAGTTCATCGTATCGGGAAGTGCAGATTAGACGGTGAGACTATGGGACGTCAAGACAGGTACCTGTAAGACATGAGTGGTCACACTAGTTCTGTATATGCTGTGGCTATATCCAGTGATTCAGAGTTCATCGTATCGGGAAGTTATGATTATACGGTGAGACTATGGGACGTCAAGACAGGTACCTGTAGACCATGAGTGGTCACACTAGTTATGTATCATCTGTGGCTATATCCAGTGATTCAGAGTTCATCGTATCGGGAAGTGCAGATTAGACGGTGAGACTATGGGACGTCAAGACAGGTACCTGTAAGACCATGAGTGGTCACACTAGTTCTGTATATGCTGTGGCTATATCCAGTGATTCAGAGTTCATCGTATCGGGAAGTGCAGATTATACGGTGAGACTATGGGACGTCAAGACAGGTACCTGTAAGACCATGAGTGGTCGCACTAATGTTGTATATGCTGTGGCTATATCCAGTGATTCAGAGTTCATCGTATCGGGAAGTTATGATTATACGGTGAGACTATGGACGTCAAGACAGGTACCTGTAAGACCATGAGTGGTCACACTAGTTATGTAAGATCTGTGGCTATATCCAGTGATTCAGAGTTCATCGTATCGGGAAGTGCAGATTATACGGTGAGACTATGGGACGTCAAGACAGGTACCTGTAAGACCATGAGTGGTCGCACTAATGTTGTATATGCTGTGGCTATATCCAGTGATTCAGAGTTCATCGTATCGGGAAGTTATGATTATACGGTGGGAGACTATGGGACGTCAAGACAGGTACCTGTAAGACCATGAGTGGTCACACTAGTTATGTAAGATCTGTGGCTATATCCAGTGATTCAGAGTTCATCGTATCGGGAAGTGCAGATTATACGGTGAGACTATGGGACGTCAAGACAGGTACCTGTAAGACCATGAGTGGTCGCACTAATGTTGTATATGCTGTGGCTATATCCAGTGATTCAGAGTTCATCGTATCGGGAAGTTATGATTATACGGTGAGACTATGGGACGTCAAGACAGGTACCTGTAAGACCATGAGTGGTCACACTAGTTATGTATCATCTGTGGCTATATCCAGTGATTCAGAGTTCATCGTATCGGGAAGTGCAGATTAGACGGTGAGACTATGGGACGTCAAGGACAGGTACCTGTAAGACCATGAGTGGTCACACTAGTTCTGTATATGCTGTGGCTATATCCAGTGATTCAGAGTTCATCGTATCGGGAAGTGCAGATTATACGGTGAGACTATGGGACGTCAAGACAGGTACCTGTAAGACCATGAGTGGTCGCACTAATGTTGTATATGCTGTGGCTATATCCAGTGATTCAGAGTTCATCGTATCGGGAAGTTATGATTATACGGTGAGACTATGGGACGTCAAGACAGGTACCTGTAAGACCATGAGTGGTCACACTAGTTATGTAAGATCTGTGGCTATATCCAGTGATTCAGAGTTCATCGTATCGGGAAGTGCAGATTATACGGTGAGACTATGGGACGTCAAGACAGGTACCTGTAAGACCATGAGTGGTCGCACTAATGTTGTATATGCTGTGGCTATATCCAGTGATTCAGAGTTCATCGTATCGGGAAGTTATGATTATACGGTGAGACTATGGGACGTCAAGACAGGTACCTGTAAGACCATGAGTGGTCACACTAGTTATGTATCATCTGTGGCTATATCCAGTGATTCAGAGTTCATCGTATCGGGAAGTGCAGATTAGACGGTGAGACTATGGGACGTCAAGACAGGTACCTGTAAGACCAAGAGTGGTCACACTAGTTCTGTATATGCTGTGGCTATATCCAGTGATTCAGAGTTCATCGTATCGGGAAGTTATGATTATACGGTGAGACTATGGGACGTCAAGACAGGTACCTGTAAGACCATGAGTGGTCACACTAGTTATGTAAGATCTGTGGCTATATCCAGTGATTCAGAGTTCATCGTATCGGGAAGTGCAGATTATACGGTGAGACTATGGGACGTCAAGACAGGTACCTGTAAGACCATGAGTGGTCACACTAGTTATGTATATGCTGTGGCTATATCCAGTGATTCAGAGTTCATCGTATCGGGAAGTGCAGATTATACGGTGAGACTATGGGACGTCAAGACAGGTACCTGTAAGACCATGAGTGGTCACACTAGTTCTGTATATGCTGTGGGCTATATCCAGTGATTCAGAGTTCATCGCATCGGGAAGTTGAGATAAGACGGTGAGACTATGGGACGTCAAGACAGGTACCTGTAAGACCATGAGTGGTCACACTAGTTATGTAAGATCTGTGGCTATATCCAGTGATTCAGAGTTCATCGTATCGGGAAGTTGAGATAAGACGGTGAGACTATGGGACGTCAAGACAGGTACCTGTAAGACCATGAGTGGTCACACTAGTTCTGTATCATCTGTGGCTATATCCAGTGATTCAGAGTTCATCGTATCGGGAAGTTGTGATAATACGGTGAGACTATGGGACGTCAAGACAGGTACCTGTAAGACCATGATGGTCACACTAATGTTGTATATGCTGTGGCTATATCCAGTGATTCAGAGTTCATCGTATCGGGCAGTGCAGATTATACGGTGAGACTATGGGACGTCAAGACAGGTACCTGTAAGACCATGAGTGGTCACACTAGTTATGTATATGCTGTGGCTATATCCAGTGATTCAGAGTTCATCGTATCGGGAAGTTATGATTATACGGTGAGACTATGGGACGTCAAGACAGGTACCTGTAAGACCATGAGGTGGTCACACTAGTTATGTATCATCTGTGGCTATATCCAGTGATTCAGAGTTCATCGTATCGGGAAGTGCAGATTATACGGTGAGACTATGGGACGTCAAGACAGGTACCTGTAAGACCATGAGTGGTCACACTAGTTATGTATCATCTGTGGCTATATCCAGTGATTCAGAGTTCATCGTATCGGGAAGTGCAGATTATACGGTGAGACTATGGGACGTCAAGACAGGTACCTGTAAGACCATGAGTGGTCACACTAGTTATGTATCATCTGTGGCTATATCCAGTGATTCAGAGTTCATCGTATCGGGAAGTGCAGATTATACGGTGAGACTATGGGACGTCAAGACAGGTACCTGTAAGACCATGAGTGGGTCACACTAGTTATGTATCATCTGTGGCTATATCCAGTGATTCAGAGTTCATCGTATCGGGAAGTGCAGATTATACGGTGAGACTATGGGGACGTCAAGACAGGTACCTGTAAGACCATGAGTGGTCACACTAGGTTATGTATATGCTGTGGCTATATCCAGTGATTCAGAGTTCATCGTATCGGGGAAGTGCAGATTATACGGTGAGACTATGGGACGTCAAGACAGGTACCTGTAAGACCATGAGTGGTCACACTAGTTCTGTATATGCTGTGGCTATATCCAGTGATTCAGAGTTTCATCGCATCGGGAAGTTGAGATAAGACGGTGAGACTATGGGACGTCAAGACAGGTACCTGTAAGACCATGAGTGGTCACACTAGTTATGTATATGCTGTGGCTATATCCAGTGATTCAGAGTTCATCGTATCGGGAAGTTGTGATAATACGGTGAGACTATGGGACGTCAAGACAGGTACCTGTAAGACCATGAGTGGTCACACTAGTTATGTATATGCTGTGGCTATATCCAGTGATTCAGAGTTCATCGTATCGGGAAGTTATGATTATACGGTGAGACTATGGGACGTCAAGACAGGTACCTGTAAGACCATGAGTGGTCACACTAATGTTGTATATGCTGTGGCTATATCCAGTGATTCAGAGTTCATCGTATCGGGAAGTGCAGATTATACGGTGAGACTATGGGACGTCAAGACAGGTACCTGTAAGACCATGAGTGTCACACTAGTTATGTATCATCTGTGGCTATATCCAGTGATTCAGAGTTCATCGTATCGGGAAGTGCAGATTATACGGGTGAGACTATGGGACGTCAAGACAGGTACCTGTAAGACCATGAGTGGTCACACTAGTTCTGTATATGCTGTGGCTATATCCAGTGATTCAGAGTTCATCGCATCGGGAAGTTGAGATAAGACGGTGAGACTATGGGACGTCAAGACAGGTACCTATAAGAACCATGAGTGGTCACACTAGTTCTGTATCATCTGTGGCTATATCCAGTGATTCAGAGTTCATCGTATCGGGAAGTTGAGATAAGACGGTGAGACTATGGGACGTCAAGACAGGTACCTGTAAGACCATGAGTGGTCACACTAGTTCTGTATCATCTGTGGCTATATCCAGTGATTCAGAGTTCATCGTATCGGGAAGTTGTGATAATACGGTGAGACTATGGGACGTCAAGACAGGTACCTGTAAGACCATGAGTGGTCACACTAATGTTGTATATGCTGTGGCTATATCCAGTGATTCAGAGTTCATCGTATCGGAAGTGCAGATTATACGGTGAGACTATGGGACGTCAAGACAGGTACCTGTAAGACCATGAGTGGTCACACTAGTTATGTATATGCTGTGGCTATATCCAGTGATTCAGAGTTCATCGTATCGGGAAGTTATGATTATACGGTGAGACTATGGGACGTCAAGACAGGTACCTGTAAGACCATGAGTGGTCACACTAGTTATGTATCATCTGTGGCTATATCCAGTGATTCAGAGTTCATCGTATCGGGAAGTGCAGATTATACGTGAGACTATGGGACGTCAAGACAGGTACCTGTAAGACCATGAGTGGTCACACTAGTTATGTAAGATCTGTGGCTATATCCAGTGATTCAGAGTTCATCGTATCGGGAAGTGCAGATTATACGGTGAGACTATGGGGACGTCAAGACAGGTACCTGTAAGACCATGAGTGGTCGCACTAATGTTGTATATGCTGTGGCTATATCCAGTGATTCAGAGTTCATCGTATCGGGAAGTTATGATTATACGGTGAGACTATGGGACGTCAAGACAGGTACCTGTAAGACCATGAGTGGTCACACTAGTTATGTATATGCTGTGGCTATATCCAGTGATTCAGAGTTCATCGTATCGGGAAGTTATGATTATACGGTGAGACTATGGGACGTCAAGACAGGTACCTGTAAGACCATGAGTGGTCACACTAGTTCTGTATATGCTGTGGCTAATCCAGTGATTCAGAGTTCATCGTATCGGGAAGTTAAGATTATACGGTGAGACTATGGGACGTCAAGACAGGTACCTGTAAGACCATGAGTGGTCACACTAGTTATGTATCATCTGTGGCTATATCCAGTGATTCAGAGTTCATCGTATCGGGAAGTGCAGATTATACGGTGAGACTATGGGACGTCAAGACAGGTACCTGTAAGACCATGAGTGGTCACACTAGTTATGTAAGATCTGTGGCTATATCCAGTGATTCAGAGTTCATCGTATCGGGAAGTGCAGATTATACGGTGAGACTATGGGACGTCAAGACAGGTACCTGTAAGACCATGAGTGGTCACACTAGTTCTGTATCATCTGTGGCTATATCCAGTGATTCAGAGTTCATCGTATCGGAAGTTGTGATAATACGGTGAGACTATGGGACGTCAAGACAGGTACCTGTAAGACCATGAGTGGTCACACTAATGTTGTATATGCTGTGGCTATATCCAGTGATTCAGAGTTCATCGTATCGGGAAGTGCAGATTATACGGTGAGACTATGGGACGTCAAGACAGGTACCTGTAAGACCATGAGTGGTCACACTAGTTATGTATATGCTGTAGCTATATCCAGTGATTCAGAGTTCATCGTATCGGGAAGTTATGATTATACGGTGAGACTATGGGACGTCAAGACAGGTACCTGTAAGACCATGAGTGGTCACACTAGTTATGTATCATCTGTGGCTATATCCAGTGATTCAGAGTTCATCGTATCGGGAAGTGCAGATTATACGGTGAGACTATGGGACGTCAAGACAGGTACCTGTAAGACCATGAGTGGTCACACTAGTTATGTATATGCTGTGGCTATATCCAGTGATTCAGAGTTCATCGTATCGGGAAGTTATGATTATACGGTGAGACTATGGGACGTCAAGACAGGTACCTGTAAGACCATGAGTGGTCACACTAGTTATGTAAGATCTGTGGCTATATCCAGTGATTCAGAGTTCATCGTATCGGGAAGTGCAGATTATACGGTGAGACTATGGGACGTCAAGACAGGTACCTGTAAGACCATGAGTGGTCACACTAGTTATGTATCATCTGTGGCTATATCCAGTGATTCAGAGTTCATCGTATCGGGAAGTTGAGATAAGACGGTGAGACTATGGGACGTCAAGACAGGTACCTGTAAGACCATGAGTGGTCACACTAGTTCTGTATCATCTGTGGCTATATCCAGTGATTCAGAGTTCATCGTATCGGGAAGTTGTGATAATACGGTGAGACTATGGGACGTCAAGACAGGTACCTGTAAGACCATGAGTGGTCACACTAGTTATGTATATGCTGTGGCTATATCCAGTGATTCAGAGTTCATCGTATCGGGAAGTTATGATAATACGGTGAGACTATGGGACGTCAAGACAGGTACCTGTAAGACCATGAGTGGTCACACTAGTTATGTATATGCTGTGGCTATATCCAGTGATTCAGAGTTCATCGTATCGGGAAGTTATGATTATACGGTGAGACTATGGGACGTCAAGACAGGTACCTGTAAGACCATGAGTGGTCACACTAATGTTGTATCATCTGTGGCTATATCCAGTGATTCAGAGTTCATCGTATCGGGAAGTTAAGATTATACGGTGAGACTATGGGACGTCAAGACAGGTACCTGTAAGACCATGAGTGGTCACACTAATGTTGTATATGCTGTGGCTATATCCTGTGATTCAGAGTTCATCGTATCGGGAAGTAATGATTATACGGTGAGACTATGGGACGTCAAGACAGGTACCTGTAAGACCATAAGTGGTCACACTAGTTATGTATCATCTGTGGCTATATCCAGTGATTCAGAGTTCATCGTATCGGGAAGTTGTGATAATACGGTGAGACTATGGGACGTCAAGACAGGTACCTGTAAGACCATGAGTGGTCACACTAGTTATGTATATGCTGTGGCTATATCCAGTGATTCAGAGTTCATCGTATCGGGAAGTTGTGATAATACGGTGAGACTATGGACGTCAAGACAGGTACCTGTAAGACCATGAGTGGTCACACTAGTTATGTATATGCTGTGGCTATATCCAGTGATTCAGAGTTCATCGTATCGGGAAGTTATGATTATACGGTGAGACTATGGGACGTCAAGACAGGTACCTGTAAGACCATGAGTGGTCACACTAGTTATGTAAGATCTGTGGCTATATCCAGTGATTCAGAGTTCATCGTATCGGGAAGTGCAGATTATACGGTGAGACTATGGGACGTCAAGACAGGTACCTGTAAGACCATGAGTGGTCACACTAGTTATGTATATGCTGTGGCTATATCCAGTGATTCAGAGTTCATCGTATCGGGAAGTGCAGATTATACGGTGAGACTATGGGACGTCAAGACAGGTACCTGTAAGACCATGAGTGGTCACACTAGTTCTGTATATGCTGTGGCTATATCCAGTGATTCAGAGTTCATCGCATCGGGAAGTTGAGATAAGACGGTGAGACTATGGGACGTCAAGACAGGTACCTGTAAGACCATGAGTGGTCACACTAGTTATGTAAGATCTGTGGCTATATCCAGTGATTCAGAGTTCATCGTATCGGGAAGTTGAGATAAGACGGTGAGACTATGGGACGTCAAGACAGGTACCTGTAAGACCATGAGTGGTCACACTAGTTATGTATCATCTGTGGCTATATCCAGTGATTCAGAGTTCATCGTATCGGAAGTGCAGATTATACGGTGAGACTATGGGACGTCAAGACAGGTACCTGTAAGACCATGAGTGGTCACACTAGTTATGTATCATCTGTGGCTATATCCAGTGATTCAGAGTTCATCGTATCGGGAAGTGCAGATTATACGGTGAGACTATGGGACGTCAAGACAGGTACCTGTAAGACCATGAGTGGTCACACTAGTTATGTATCATCTGTGGCTATATCCAGTGATTCAGAGTTCATCGTATCGGGAAGTGCAGATTATACGGTGAGACTATGGGACGTCAAGACAGGTACCTGTAAGACCATGAGTGGTCACACTAGTTATGTATCATCTGTGGCTATATCCAGTGATTCAGAGTTCATCGTATCGGGAAGTGCAGATTATACGGTGAGACTATGGGACGTCAAGACAGGTACCTGTAAGACCATGAGTGGTCACACTAGTTATGTATCATCTGTGGCTATATCCAGTGATTCAGAGTTCATCGTATCGGGAAGTGCAGATTATACGGTGAGACTATGGGACGTCAAGACAGGTACCTGTAAGACCATGAGTGGTCACACTAGTTATGTATCATCTGTGGCTATATCCAGTGATTCAGAGTTCATCGTATCGGGAAGTGCAGATTATACGGTGAGGACTATGGGACGTCAAGACAGGTACCTGTAAGACCATGAGTGGTCACACTAGTTATGTATCATCTGTGGCTATATCCAGTGATTCAGAGTTCATCGTATCGGGAAGTGCAGATTATACGGTGAGACTATGGGACGTCAAGACAGGTACCTGTAAGACCATGAGTGGTCACACTAGTTATGTATATGCTGTGGCTATATCCAGTGATTCAGAGTTCATCGTATCGGGAAGTGCAGATTATACGGTGAGACTATGGGACGTCAAGACAGGTACCTGTAAGACCATGAGTGGTCACACTAGTTCTGTATCATCTGTGGCTATATCCAGTGATTCAGAGTTCATCGTATCGGGAAGTTGTGATAATACGGTGAGACTATGGGACGTCAAGACAGGTACCTGTAAGACCATGAGTGGTCACACTAGTTATGTATATGCTGTGGCTATATCCAGTGATTCAGAGTTCATCGTATCGGGAAGTTGTGATAATACGGTGAGACTATGGGACGTCAAGACAGGTACCTGTAAGACCATGAGTGGTCACACTAGTTATGTATCATCTGTGGCTATATCCAGTGATTCAGAGTTCATCGTATCGGGAAGTGCAGATTATACGGTGAGACTATGGGACGTCAAGACAGGTACCTGTAAGACCATGAGTGGTCACACTAGTTATGTATCATCTGTGGCTATATCCAGTGATTCAGAGTTCATCGTATCGGGAAGTGCAGATTATACGGTGAGACTATGGGACGTCAAGACAGGTACCTGTAAGACCATGAGTGGTCACACTAGTTATGTATCATCTGTGGCTATATCCAGTGATTCAGAGTTCATCGTATCGGGAAGTGCAGATTATACGGTGAGACTATGGGACGTCAAGACAGGTACCTGTAAGACCATGAGTGGTCACACTAGTTATGTATCATCTGTGGCTATATCCAGTGATTCAGAGTTCATCGTATCGGGAAGTGCAGATTATACGGTGAGACTATGGGACGTCAAGACAGGTACCTGTAAGACCATGAGTGGTCACACTAGTTATGTATCATCTGTGGCTATATCCAGTGATTCAGAGTTCATCGTATCGGGAAGTGCAGATTATACGGTGAGACTATGGGACGTCAAGACAGGTACCTGTAAGACCATGAGTGGTCCACACTAATGTTGTATATGCTGTGGCTATATCCAGTGATTCAGAGTTCATCGTATCGGGAAGTGCAGATTATACGGTGAGACTATGGGACGTCAAGACAGGTACCTGTAAGACCATGAGTGGTCACACTAGTTCTGTATCATCTGTGGCTATATCCAGTGATTCAGAGTTCATCGTATCGGGAAGTTGTGATAATACGGTGAGACTATGGGACGTCAAGACAGGTACCTGTAAGACCATGAGTGGTCACACTAGTTATGTATATGCTGTGGCTATATCCAGTGATTCAGAGTTCATCGTATCGGGAAGTTGTGATAATACGGTGAGACTATGGGACGTCAAGACAGGTACCTGTAAGACCATGAGTGGTCACACTAGTTATGTATATGCTGTGGCTATATCCAGTGATTCAGAGTTCATCGTATCGGGAAGTTATGATTATACGGTGAGACTATGGGACGTCAAGACAGGTACCTGTAAGACCATGAGTGGTCACACTAATGTTGTATCATCTGTGGCTATATCCAGTGATTCAGAGTTCATCGTATCGGGAAGTTAAGATTATACGGTGAGACTATGGGACGTCAAGACAGGTACCTGTAAGACCATGAGTGGTCACACTAATGTTGTATATGCTGTGGCTATATCCTGTGATTCAGAGTTCATCGTATCGGGAAGTAATGATTATACGGTGAGACTATGGGACGTCAAGACAGGTACCTGTAAGACCATAAGTGGTCACACTAGTTATGTATCATCTGTGGCTATATCCAGTGATTCAGAGTTCATCGTATCGGGAAGTTGTGATAATACGGTGAGACTATGGGACGTCAAGACAGGTACCTGTAAGACCATGAGTGGTCACACTAGTTATGTATATGCTGTGGCTATATCCAGTGATTCAGAGTTCATCGTATCGGGAAGTTGTGATAATACGGTGAGACTATGGGACGTCAAGACAGGTACCTGTAAGACCATGAGTGGTCACACTAGTTATGTATATGCTGTGGCTATATCCAGTGATTCAGAGTTCATCGTATCGGGAAGTTATGATTATACGGTGAGACTATGGGACGTCAAGACAGGTACCTGTAAGACCATGAGTGGTCACACTAGTTATGTAAGATCTGTGGCTATATCCAGTGATTCAGAGTTCATCGTATCGGAAGTGCAGATTATACGGTGAGACTATGGGACGTCAAGACAGGTACCTGTAAGACCATGAGTGGTCACACTAGTTATGTATATGCTGTGGCTATATCCAGTGATTCAGAGTTCATCGTATCGGGAAGTGCAGATTATACGGTGAGACTATGGGACGTCAAGACAGGTACCTGTAAGACCATGAGTGGTCACACTAGTTCTGTATATGCTGTGGCTATATCCAGTGATTCAGAGTTCATCGCATCGGGAAGTTGAGATAAGACGGTGAGACTATGGGACGTCAAGACAGGTACCTGTAAGACCATGAGTGGTCACACTAGTTCTGTAAGATCTGTGGCTATATCCAGTGATTCAGAGTTCATCGTATCGGGAAGTTGAGATAAGACGGTGAGACTATGGGACGTCAAGACAGGTACCTGTAAGACCATGAGTGGTCACACTAGTTATGTATCATCTGTGGCTATATCCAGTGATTCAGAGTTCATCGTATCGGGAAGTGCAGATTATACGGTGAGACTATGGGACGTCAAGACAGGTACCTGTAAGACCATGAGTGGTCACACTAGTTATGTATCATCTGTGGCTATATCCAGTGATTCAGAGTTCATCGTATCGGGAAGTGCAGATTATACGGTGAGACTATGGGACGTCAAGACAGGTACCTGTAAGACCATGAGTGGTCACACTAGTTATGTATCATCTGTGGCTATATCCAGTGATTCAGAGTTCATCGTATCGGGAAGTGCAGATTATACGGTGAGACTATGGGACGTCAAGACAGGTACCTGTAAGACCATGAGTGGTCACACTAGTTATGTATCATCTGTGGCTATATCCAGTGATTCAGAGTTCATCGTATCGGGAAGTGCAGATTATACGGTGAGACTATGGGACGTCAAGACAGGTACCTGTAAGACCATGAGTGGTCACACTAGTTATGTATCATCTGTGGCTATATCCAGTGATTCAGAGTTCATCGTATCGGGAAGTGCAGATTATACGGTGAGACTATGGGACGTCAAGACAGGTACCTGTAAGACCATGAGTGGTCACACTAGTTATGTATCATCTGTGGCTATATCCAGTGATTCAGAGTTCATCGTAATCGGGAAGTGCAGATTATACGGTGAGACTATGGGACGTCAAGACAGGTACCTGTAAGACCATGAGTGGTCACACTAGTTATGTATCATCTGTGGCTATATCCAGTGATTCAGAGTTCATCGTATCGGGAAGTGCAGATTATACGGTGAGACTATGGGACGTCAAGACAGGTACCTGTAAGACCATGAGTGGTCACACTAGTTATGTATATGCTGTGGCTATATCCAGTGATTCAGAGTTCATCGTATCGGGAAGTGCAGATTATACGGTGAGACTATGGGACGTCAAGACAGGTACCTGTAAGACCATGAGTGGTCACACTAGTTCTGTATCATCTGTGGCTATATCCAGTGATTCAGAGTTCATCGTATCGGGAAGTTGTGATAATACGGTGAGACTATGGGACGTCAAGACAGGTACCTGTAAGACCATGAGTGGTCACACTAGTTATGTATATGCTGTGGCTATATCCAGTGATTCAGAGTTCATCGTATCGGGAAGTTGTGATAATACGGTGAGACTATGGGACGTCAAGACAGGTACCTGTAAGACCATGAGTGGTCACACTAGTTATGTATCATCTGTGGCTATATCCAGTGATTCAGAGTTCATCGTATCGGGAAGTGCAGATTATACGGTGAGACTATGGGACGTCAAGACAGGTACCTGTAAGACCATGAGTGGTCACACTAGTTATGTATCATCTGTGGCTATATCCAGTGATTCAGAGTTCATCGTATCGGGAAGTGCAGATTATACGGTGAGACTATGGGACGTCAAGACAGGTACCTGTAAGACCATGAGTGGTCACACTAGTTATGTATCATCTGTGGCTATATCCAGTGATTCAGAGTTCATCGTATCGGGAAGTGCAGATTATACGGTGAGACTATGGGACGTCAAGACAGGTACCTGTAAGACCATGAGTGGTCACACTAGTTATGTATCATCTGTGGCTATATCCAGTGATTCAGAGTTCATCGTATCGGGAAGTGCAGATTATACGGTGAGACTATGGGACGTCAAGACAGGTACCTGTAAGACCATGAGTGGTCACACTAGTTATGTATCATCTGTGGCTATATCCAGTGATTCAGAGTTCATCGTATCGGGAAGTGCAGATTATACGGTGAGACTATGGGACGTCAAGACAGGTACCTGTAAGACCATGAGTGGTCACACTAATGTTGTATATGCTGTGGCTATATCCAGTGATTCAGAGTTCATCGTATCGGGAAGTGCAGATTATACGGTGAGACTATGGGACGTCAAGACAGGTACCTGTAAGACCATGAGTGGTCACACTAGTTCTGTATCATCTGTGGCTATATCCAGTGATTCAGAGTTCATCGTATCGGGAAGTTGTGATAATACGGTGAGACTATGGGACGTCAAGACAGGTACCTGTAAGACCATGAGTGGTCACACTAGTTATGTATATGCTGTGGCTATATCCAGTGATTCAGAGTTCATCGTATCGGGAAGTTGTGATAATACGGTGAGACTATGGGACGTCAAGACAGGTACCTGTAAGACCATGAGTGGTCACACTAGTTATGTATATGCTGTGGCTATATCCAGTGATTCAGAGTTCATCGTATCGGGAAGTTATGATTATACGGTGAGACTATGGGACGTCAAGACAGGTACCTGTAAGACCATGAGTGGTCACACTAGTTATGTAAGATCTGTGGCTATATCCAGTGATTCAGAGTTCATCGTATCGGGAAGTGCAGATTATACGGTGAGACTATGGGACGTCAAGACAGGTACCTGTAAGACCATGAGTGGTCACACTAGTTATGTATATGCTGTGGCTATATCCAGTGATTCAGAGTTCATCGTATCGGGAAGTGCAGATTATACGGTGAGACTATGGGACGTCAAGACAGGTACCTGTAAGACCATGAGTGGTCACACTAGTTCTGTATATGCTGTGGCTATATCCAGTGATTCAGAGTTCATCGCATCGGGAAGTTGAGATAAGACGGTGAGACTATGGGACGTCAAGACAGGTACCTGTAAGACCATGAGTGGTCACACTAGTTATGTAAGATCTGTGGCTATATCCAGTGATTCAGAGTTCATCGTATCGGGAAGTTGAGATAAGACGGTGAGACTATGGGACGTCAAGACAGGTACCTGTAAGACCATGAGTGGTCACACTAGTTCTGTATCATCTGTTGGCTATATCCAGTGATTCAGAGTTCATCGTATCGGGAAGTTGTGATAATACGGTGAGACTATGGGACGTCAAGACAGGTACCTGTAAGACCATGAGTGGTCACACTAATGTTGTATATGCTGTGGCTATATCCAGTGATTCAGAGTTCATCGTATCGGGAAGTGCAGATTATACGGTGAGACTATGGGACGTCAAGACAGGTACCTGTAAGACCATGAGTGGTCACACTAGTTATGTATATGCTGTGGCTATATCCAGTGATTCAGAGTTCATCGTATCGGGAAGTTATGATTATACGGTGAGACTATGGGACGTCAAGACAGGTACCTGTAAGACCATGAGTGGTCACACTAGTTATGTATCATCTGTGGCTATATCCAGTGATTCAGAGTTCATCGTATCGGGAAGTGCAGATTATACGGTGAGACTATGGGACGTCAAGACAGGTACCTGTAAGACCATGAGTGGTCACACTAGTTATGTATCATCTGTGGCTATATCCAGTGATTCAGAGTTCATCGTATCGGGAAGTGCAGATTATACGGTGAGACTATGGGACGTCAAGACAGGTACCTGTAAGACCATGAGTGGTCACACTAGTTATGTATCATCTGTGGCTATATCCAGTGATTCAGAGTTCATCGTATCGGGAAGTGCAGATTATACGGTGAGACTATGGGACGTCAAGACAGGTACCTGTAAGACCATGAGTGGTCACACTAGTTATGTATCATCTGTGGCTATATCCAGTGATTCAGAGTTCATCGTATCGGGAAGTGCAGATTATACGGTGAGACTATGGGACGTCAAGACAGGTACCTGTAAGACCATGAGTGGTCACACTAGTTATGTATATGCTGTGGCTATATCCAGTGATTCAGAGTTCATCGTATCGGGAAGTGCAGATTATACGGTGAGACTATGGGACGTCAAGACAGGTACCTGTAAGACCATGAGTGGTCACACTAGTTCTGTATCATCTGTGGCTATATCCAGTGATTCAGAGTTCATCGTATCGGGAAGTTATGATTATACGGTGAGACTATGGGACGTCAAGACAGGTACCTGTAAGACCATGAGTGGTCACACTAGTTCTGTATCATCTGTGGCTATATCCAGTGATTCAGAGTTCATCGTATCGGGAAGTGCAGATTATACGGTGAGACTATGGGACGTCAAGACAGGTACCTGTAAGACCATGAGTGGTCACACTAGTTATGTATATGCTGTGGCTATATCCAGTGATTCAGAGTTCATCGTATCGGGAAGTGCAGATTATACGGTGAGACTATGGGACGTCAAGACAGGTACCTGTAAGACCATGAGTGGTCACACTAATGTTGTATATGCTGTGGCTATATCCAGTGATTCAGAGTTCATCGTATCGGGAAGTGCAGATTATACGGTGAGACTATGGGACGTCAAGACAGGTACCTGTAAGACCATGAGTGGTCACACTAGTTCTGTATCATCTGTGGCTATATCCAGTGATTCAGAGTTCATCGTATCGGGAAGTTGTGATAATACGGTGAGACTATGGGACGTCAAGACAGGTACCTGTAAGACCATGAGTGGTCACACTAGTTCTGTATATGCTGTGGCTATATCCAGTGATTCAGAGTTCATCGCATCGGGAAGTTGAGATAAGACGGTGAGACTATGGGACGTCAAGACAGGTACCTGTAAGACCATGAGTGGTCACACTAGTTATGTAAGATCTGTGGCTATATCCAGTGATTCAGAGTTCATCGTATCGGGAAGTTGAGATAAGACGGTGAGACTATGGGACGTCAAGACAGGTACCTGTAAGACCATGAGTGGTCACACTAGTTCTGTATCATCTGTGGCTATATCCAGTGATTCAGAGTTCATCGTATCGGGAAGTTGTGATAATACGGTGAGACTATGGGACGTCAAGACAGGTACCTGTAAGACCATGAGTGGTCACACTAATGTTGTATATGCTGTGGCTATATCCAGTGATTCAGAGTTCATCGTATCGGAAGTGCAGATTATACGGTGAGACTATGGGACGTCAAGACAGGTACCTGTAAGACCATGAGTGGTCACACTAGTTATGTATATGCTGTGGCTATATCCAGTGATTCAGAGTTCATCGTATCGGGAAGTTATGATTATACGGTGAGACTATGGGACGTCAAGACAGGTACCTGTAAGACCATGAGTGGTCACACTAGTTATGTATCATCTGTGGCTATATCCAGTGATTCAGAGTTCATCGTATCGGGAAGTGCAGATTATACGGTGAGACTATGGGACGTCAAGACAGGTACCTGTAAGACCATGAGTGGTCACACTAGTTATGTAAGATCTGTGGCTATATCCAGTGATTCAGAGTTCATCGTATCGGGAAGTGCAGATTATACGGTGAGACTATGGGACGTCAAGACAGGTACCTGTAAGACCATGAGTGGTCGCACTAATGTTGTATATGCTGTGGCTATATCCAGTGATTCAGAGTTCATCGTATCGGGAAGTTGAGATAAGACGGTGAGACTATGGGACGTCAAGACAGGTACCTGTAAGACCATGAGTGGTCACACTAATGTTGTATATGCTGTGGCTATATCCAGTGATTCAGAGTTCATCGTATCGGGAAGTGCAGATTATACGGTGAGACTATGGGACGTCAAGACAGGTACCTGTAAGACCATGAGTGGTCACACTAGTTATGTATCATCTGTGGCTATATCCAGTGATTCAGAGTTCATCGTATCGGGAAGTGCAGATTATACGGTGAGACTATGGGACGTCAAGACAGGTACCTGTAAGACCATGAGTGGTCACACTAGTTATGTATCATCTGTGGCTATATCCAGTGATTCAGAGTTCATCGTATCGGGAAGTGCAGATTATACGGTGAGACTATGGGACGTCAAGACAGGTACCTGTAAGACCATGAGTGGTCACACTAGTTATGTATATGCTGTGGCTATATCCAGTGATTCAGAGTTCATCGTATCGGGAAGTTATGATTATACGGTGAGACTATGGGACGTCAAGACAGGTACCTGTAAGACCATGAGTGGTCACACTAGTTATGTAAGATCTGTGGCTATATCCAGTGATTCAGAGTTCATCGTATCGGGAAGTGCAGATTATACGGTGAGACTATGGGACGTCAAGACAGGTACCTGTAAGACCATGAGTGGTCACACTAATGTTGTATATGCTGTGGCTATATCCAGTGATTCAGAGTTCATCGTATCGGGAAGTGCAGATTATACGGTGAGACTATGGGACGTCAAGACAGGTACCTGTAAGACCATGAGTGGTCACACTAATGTTGTATATGCTGTGGCTATATCCAGTGATTCAGAGTTCATCGTATCGGGAAGTTGTGATAATACGGTGAGACTATGGGACGTCAAGACAGGTACCTGTAAGACCATGAGTGGTCACACTAGTTATGTATATGCTGTGGCTATATCCAGTGATTCAGAGTTCATCGTATCGGGAAGTTGTGATAATACGGTGAGACTATGGGACGTCAAGACAGGTACCTGTAAGACCATGAGTGGTCACACTAGTTATGTATATGCTGTGGCTATATCCAGTGATTCAGAGTTCATCGTATCGGGAAGTGCAGATTATACGGTGAGACTATGGGACGTCAAGGACAGGTACCTGTAAGACCATGAGTGGTCACACTAATGTTGTATATGCTGTGGCTATATCCAGTGATTCAGAGTTCATCGTATCGGGAAGTGCAGATTATACGGTGAGACTATGGGACGTCAAGACAGGTACCTGTAAGACCATGAGTGGTCACACTAGTTCTGTATCATCTGTGGCTATATCCAGTGATTCAGAGTTCATCGTATCGGGAAGTGCAGATTATACGGTGAGACTATGGGACGTCAAGACAGGTACCTGTAAGACCATGAGTGGTCACACTAGTTATGTATATGCTGTGGCTATATCCAGTGATTCAGAGTTCATCGCATCGGGAAGTTGAGATAAGACGGTGAGACTATGGGACGTCAAGACAGGTACCTGTAAGACCATGAGTGGTCACACTAGTTATGTAAGATCTGTGGCTATATCCAGTGATTCAGAGTTCATCGTATCGGGAAGTTGAGATAAGACGGTGAGACTATGGGACGTCAAGACAGGTACCTGTAAGACCATGAGTGGTCACACTAGTTCTGTATCATCTGTGGCTATATCCAGTGATTCAGAGTTCATCGTATCGGGAAGTTGTGATAATACGGTGAGACTATGGGACGTCAAGACAGGTACCTGTAAGACCATGAGTGGTCACACTAATGTTGTATATGCTGTGGCTATATCCAGTGATTCAGAGTTCATCGTATCGGAAGTGCAGATTATACGGTGAGACTATGGGACGTCAAGACAGGTACCTGTAAGACCATGAGTGGTCACACTAGTTATGTATATGCTGTGGCTATATCCAGTGATTCAGAGTTCATCGTATCGGGAAGTTATGATTATACGGTGAGACTATGGGACGTCAAGACAGGTACCTGTAAGACCATGAGTGGTCACACTAGTTATGTATCATCTGTGGCTATATCCAGTGATTCAGAGTTCATCGTATCGGGAAGTGCAGATTATACGGTGAGACTATGGGACGTCAAGACAGGTACCTGTAAGACCATGAGTGGTCACACTAGTTATGTAAGATCTGTGGCTATATCCAGTGATTCAGAGTTCATCGTATCGGGAAGTGCAGATTATACGGTGAGACTATGGGACGTCAAGACAGGTACCTGTAAGACCATGAGTGGTCGCACTAATGTTGTATATGCTGTGGCTATATCCAGTGATTCAGAGTTCATCGTATCGGGAAGTTGAGATAAGACGGTGAGACTATGGGACGTCAAGACAGGTACCTGTAAGACCATGAGTGGTCACACTAATGTTGTATATGCTGTGGCTATATCCAGTGATTCAGAGTTCATCGTATCGGGAAGTGCAGATTATACGGTGAGACTATGGGACGTCAAGACAGGTACCTGTAAGACCATGAGTGGTCACACTAGTTATGTATCATCTGTGGCTATATCCAGTGATTCAGAGTTCATCGTATCGGGAAGTGCAGATTATACGGTGAGACTATGGGACGTCAAGACAGGTACCTGTAAGACCATGAGTGGTCACACTAGTTATGTATCATCTGTGGCTATATCCAGTGATTCAGAGTTCATCGTATCGGGAAGTGCAGATTATACGGTGAGACTATGGGACGTCAAGACAGGTACCTGTAAGACCATGAGTGGTCACACTAGTTCTGTATCATCTGTGGCTATATCCAGTGATTCAGAGTTCATCGTATCGGGAAGTGCAGATTATACGGTGAGACTATGGGACGTCAAGACAGGTACCTGTAAGACCATGAGTGGTCACACTAGTTATGTATCATCTGTGGCTATATCCAGTGATTCAGAGTTCATCGTATCGGGAAGTGCAGATTATACGGTGAGACTATGGGACGTCAAGACAGGTACCTGTAAGACCATGAGTGGTCACACTAGTTATGTATCATCTGTGGCTATATCCAGTGATTCAGAGTTCATCGTATCGGGAAGTGCAGATTATACGGTGAGACTATGGGACGTCAAGACAGGTACCTGTAAGACCATGAGTGGTCACACTAGTTATGTATCATCTGTGGCTATATCCAGTGATTCAGAGTTCATCGTATCGGGAAGTGCAGATTATACGGTGAGACTATGGGACGTCAAGACAGGTACCTGTAAGACCATGAGTGGTCACACTATGTTGTATATGCTGTGGCTATATCCAGTGATTCAGAGTTCATCGTATCGGGAAGTGCAGATTATACGGTGAGACTATGGGACGTCAAGACAGGTACCTGTAAGACCATGAGTGGTCACACTAGTTTATGCTGTGGCTATATCCAGTGATTCAGAGTTCATCGTATCGGGAAGTTGTGATAATACGGTGAGACTATGGGACGTCAAGACAGGTACCTGTAAGACCATGAGTGGTCACACTAGTTCTGTATATGCTGTGGCTATATCCAGTGATTCAGAGTTCATCGCATCGGGAAGTTGAGATAAGACGGTGAGACTATGGGACGTCAAGACAGGTACCTGTAAGACCATGAGTGGTCACACTAGTTATGTAAGATCTGTGGCTATATCCAGTGATTCAGAGTTCATCGTATCGGGAAGTTGAGATAAGACGGTGAGACTATGGGACGTCAAGACAGGTACCTGTAAGACCATGAGTGGTCACACTAGTTCTGTATCATCTGTGGCTATATCCAGTGATTCAGAGTTCATCGTATCGGGAAGTTGTGATAATACGGTGAGACTATGGGACGTCAAGACAGGTACCTGTAAGACCATGAGTGGTCACACTAATGTTGTATATGCTGTGGCTATATCCAGTGATTCAGAGTTCATCGTATCGGAAGTGCAGATTATACGGTGAGACTATGGGACGTCAAGACAGGTACCTGTAAGACCATGAGTGGTCACACTAGTTATGTATATGCTGTGGCTATATCCAGTGATTCAGAGTTCATCGTATCGGGAAGTTATGATTATACGGTGAGACTATGGGACGTCAAGACAGGTACCTGTAAGACCATGAGTGGTCACACTAGTTATGTATCATCTGTGGCTATATCCAGTGATTCAGAGTTCATCGTATCGGGAAGTGCAGATTATACGGTGAGACTATGGGACGTCAAGACAGGTACCTGTAAGACCATGAGTGGTCACACTAGTTATGTAAGATCTGTGGCTATATCCAGTGATTCAGAGTTCATCGTATCGGGAAGTGCAGATTATACGGTGAGACTATGGGACGTCAAGACAGGTACCTGTAAGACCATGAGTGGTCGCACTAATGTTGTATATGCTGTGGCTATATCCAGTGATTCAGAGTTCATCGTATCGGGAAGTTGAGATAAGACGGTGAGACTATGGGGACGTCAAGACAGGTACCTGTAAGACCATGAGTGGTCACACTAATGTTGTATATGCTGTGGCTATATCCAGTGATTCAGAGTTCATCGTATCGGGAAGTGCAGATTATACGGTGAGACTATGGGACGTCAAGACAGGTACCTGTAAGACCATGAGTGGTCACACTAGTTATGTATCATCTGTGGCTATATCCAGTGATTCAGAGTTCATCGTATCGGGAAGTGCAGATTATACGGTGAGACTATGGGACGTCAAGACAGGTACCTGTAAGACCATGAGTGGTCACACTAGTTATGTATCATCTGTGGCTATATCCAGTGATTCAGAGTTCATCGTATCGGGAAGTGCAGATTATACGGTGAGACTATGGGACGTCAAGACAGGTACCTGTAAGACCATGAGTGGTCACACTAGTTATGTATATGCTGTGGCTATATCCAGTGATTCAGAGTTCATCGTATCGGGAAGTTATGATTATACGGTGAGACTATGGGACGTCAAGACAGGTACCTGTAAGACCATGAGTGGTCACACTAGTTATGTAAGATCTGTGGCTATATCCAGTGATTCAGAGTTCATCGTATCGGGAAGTGCAGATTATACGGTGAGACTATGGGACGTCAAGACAGGTACCTGTAAGACCATGAGTGGTCACACTAGTTATGTAAGATCTGTGGGCTATATCCAGTGATTCAGAGTTCATCGTATCGGGAAGTGCAGATTATACGGTGAGACTATGGGACGTCAAGACAGGTACCTGTAAGACCATGAGTGGTCACACTAGTTCTGTATATGCTGTGGCTATATCCAGTGATTCAGAGTTCATCGTATCGGGAAGTTGTGATAATACGGTGAGACTATGGGACGTCAAGACAGGTACCTGTAAGACCATGAGTGGTCACACTAGTTATGTATATGCTGTGGCTATATCCAGTGATTCAGAGTTCATCGTATCGGGAAGTTAAGATTATACGGTGAGACTATGGGACGTCAAGACAGGTACCTGTAAGACCATGAGTGGTCACACTAGTTCTGTATCATCTGTGGCTATATCCAGTGATTCAGAGTTCATCGTATCGGGAAGTAATGATTATACGGTGAGACTATGGGACGTCAAGACAGGTACCTGTAAGACCATGAGTGGTCACACTAATGTTGTATATGCTGTGGCTATATCCAGTGATCAGAGTTC